>JABCKQ010008881.1:0-15633 GCA_018857305.1 Termitomyces sp. T159_Od127 | reverse complement strand
CTTGTTGACAGAAGAATGGTTGTTGATGACGACAGATGCATTTAGGATAGGAAGAGTGCCCAAAGGAAAGCCATGTTTGAGGTTATCAATTAGGTATGGATACCGGGAGACGAGGTCGTGTTTAGATAAGAGATGAGAGAAAGCCAAAACATTATAGGGATGAACGATGCAATAAAAAATTTCAGATTCTTTGGGGGATACAGGGATGAGAGATTGGTGACAATGAATAGCATGGATAAAATCGGTATAGGTGAGAACCTTTGGTGAGCGTTGTCTATGAGGATCAGGTGCAGAAGTGTCCATCAGAGACATGCAAACATGATCGTGATCTCGCAAAGGCAGGGTGGTCTCCTCCACAAAGCGAGCAGATGTGGAGTGCTTCTCCCCCATGGTGGTTATCACAGGGCTTATTGAGGTTGTACACTCCACAGACCTTTTTGGGTTGGGTACCTTTCAGATGTTTGGCAACAACAAGCTGATTTCTGACAAGTCTTGAGAAAAGGTTTTTCCCATTGTCAAAGAGGACGACATTAGCAGGGTGTTCGGTGAAACAATGGGCTTTTCCACAGAGGAGACAAGCCGGGATGTTGTCACAAAAAAACAGCTGAGAAGTTTTGGAAGGGCCAGAACGTTGGAAAGTAACATCCAAATGAATCTGCAATTTGGGGTATTTAGTGTCTGGCGAAGTAAAGAATTTCCTTCGGTCATCTGCTATAACATGATGAGACTGCAATATGATGTTGACTCTGGACGCATATCTTTGCCAGTTGAAGAGGACGTTAGCAATGAGTATGTCAAGATGTGCCTCATGCTTGAATTTATACCACAGAGCATAAGAATCCTCAAAATCTTCAACTTGTTTGAAGAAGTTGAGATGCTTCTCATATTCCAGTGCATGATTTGTATGTGGGACTTCAACAAAATTGATGTGATCATTCTCCACTGGAGTCCGAGCCAGAAGCTTCAGAGCTTTGAGAAGATTCCTGGAAGCCTTGAGAAAACGCAAGGGACTGAGACAGACATGTGTGTCATCGTTACCCCAGAGAGGGATCATTTTTGCCAAATCTAGAAGCTGAACCTTTTCTAAAGATTTATTGTCAGCACCAAAAGGTTGAATAATTTTGGAATGAATTAATTGAGGGGAATTATTAACTTGGTCTATGTGTTGATTGGTGAAAAAGTTCAGTGGGGGTGGATAGCGATTTTGGATATTCAAAAGATAGAAGTAGGAATGAATACTTCTCTTGCCTCTCCCAAAGATTTCTCAACAGGATTACTCATCTCCCTAGAAGCTTGGAACGTATGGAACCATTGTCTTCCTTATCCTTGTTTTGAGAAGGATGCCGGTCGCTGTCATTGGCCTGTTTCAAGTGTGCACAACCAGAAACAATCTCCTGCAAAAGGGTGGCAGGTAAGGGAGCAAAAAGAGCACACAAGGCCTTGCTATCCGTAAGGTCGCGGACCTCGTCATCTGCGTAGTAATAAAGGGGTTTAAGAGGACGTCCAATATCCAGATCATTGGGCCTGAGAACGGGAGTGTTTTTGACAGCAATAGTCTTAAGAATGCTGGTGTTATTAAATTCTTCAATATTAACATTTTTGCAAATGCAGACAGCCAAAGGAAGTTCAAAGCAGGTGATGCCATCAGGCAAACTGATCCTTCCATCAAAGTCAAAGTCTTCAGGAATGGGACCAGGTATGCCTGCATTGGGAAGGATAAGATCACTGTGCAAATTCTGAGAGTTGGGAGGAGCATCTGAGCTGGGAGCTGGAACATTTTGAGAAGCAGATTCACCGCTGTGAGCGGTGGGAGAAGACTCCAAATTATTGCATAACGTGGTACTGTGGGTCGAATGGGAGGATGATATTATAGGATCTGATTCGCAGTGACAAATAGTTTTTTGAAAATAATAAACTGTAGTGAGTGTGTAGGAGAGACTATAGTGAAGTCTCAGACACGCACTCTGCTGCTCAGTGGGAATACCTTAAAAGAAAGTAGCAGCAGTCCATAAAAGGCGTCTGCCTTATCTCACGCTGGCTTAGCTGGCGTAGCACGTAAGCCAGCTATCAAAGATTTAATCAGTACAGCCACCTCTCCAGACATCAGCGTTTGCCATCAGGATCTGATGATTAGATTGGCACAGCCACTGTCTCAGAAGTCAGCAGCTCATCATGATCATCATTGGATCACATAGCCACTCATTCGGGCATCAGTGCTGTCATCACTTGGTGATGGCAGGTCTGACATGGCCTGTTTGTTGCTCTCATAGTGTATTATTGGTCTTTCTGGTACGTCCTCTGCCTACAGTTTTGGCTAATCCTAGTGACTTACAGTTTTCAGTCATTCTTTCAGGTATGGACTTTTATCATTTTCTCCTTTTCAGCTGTCTTATTTTATGACAGCCATATCACTATCTCGCTCTGACCTCACCTGACTTGAACATGACAACATTTCATGGAAAATGACTTGGAACTGGAGATACCTTGCTGCCTTTCAGAAATCTTGCCAACAGACATCTATTCTGATTCCTGAAAGAATGGATTAGGACTGACCTTCTGCTGTAGAAGGAGCTCAGTGTCCTCAACTTCCCAGAAACATGCAGACTTCTGATGGCCACAGGAATTACTAATATGCTGGATTAGTCAATTCACTTGCAGGACAGAACTCCCTTGCCTTCAGTGTCGGACCAGTCTTCAATTCCATTCATGGTCTTAAGGTGTTCATTCAAGGTGTTCTTAGCAGGACTCATGGCTCAGGGATCCTATCATCATTATTTGTAAAGGCTGGATTGTGGAGCAAGGCGACTACCAACTCTGCTTTGCCATCATGTAGAGTGATGGATCGGTCATACCACATCTGTCAATTATGAAAAGTCTTCAAATCATGGAAAACATGTTTGAGATCTACAGCAGGTTACCTCAAGCATTGGCTTGCAACCGCTAGCGAGACTACTGGTAGACCTTTGCATGCTACATATCAGTGTGCGTGTTGCACTGTTAATGGCTGTGCTGCACGGTAAGGACTAACAAGGTCACTTTCTCCATTAAATGTTGACGTTAAAGGACGGGTATAAACTAGTTGTTTATATCAGCCATCATAGATGGTGTAGAAGTTGCTTGACTACCCCGCTCTGGTAATTTCTGTTTCTAGGGTTTATCCTGCACTTGACACAAATAAGCCTACTCTCAAGTTCATGAGTGATTCAGATGAATCAGTATGTGAGTTGGTGTGCAGGGGCATTTTTGACATATATCTCTGTCTAGATGAACTAAAGACTTTCAGAGATGTGCTGATCGGCCTTCAGGCTGTTGGCAGAAGCATGAGGATGAGGCAGTAATCCATAGTTCCAAGATTGTCGATGTGGCTCTGAAGGCCTATAGTTTCTGTTGATGGCAGTTGGACTGTACATACAGTAAGTCATCTTTTATAATCAATTGCTGACTTAAATTGGGCTGATATTTTGTTTATCTACAAAACTAACGAAGGACCTGCCAAAGTTGTGATGACCACACAGACTACCTAGATATTGAGTGGAACTAGTCCTGAAAGAAATTCCACCACCACAAATCTTCTCTAGGTTAGTCTGGTCCTATTCTCCATCAAAGTACTTTTCTTCAACAATGGTTTTATCTCTAAATTCTTCATACTTGTAATCCCTATGATTACAAGTACCTGATTGGTGCTTACACATGTTTAGACAGAACTTTATTTTGCTTCCATATGTTCTGCCACAGCATCTCCTTTTTAGGACTTGCCCTTTCTTCCCTGCACTACTACATAATACAATACTGCTCTTGTCTATTCTTACTCTGCTCGCTACTAGAATATAGCGAGGTCTTGTTCTGTTCTCTGTGTGACTCAGTGGAGGCTATGCCTCACACTTTTTTTTGAATGCCTACTTTGGCCATTGTTCCTGCACGTGTATCATAGCGACCCTAGGCAGATCTTACAGTGTCCTGCCTTGGACCAAACTTGGGTTCTCAGCTGCCACATCAGCAAACGGTCATCAAGCTGCCACAACCTCAACAGCCATCTACACCTGTAGTAACATGTAGCCATATGCGTGCACAGATCAGCTTCTCATGGCCCTTATCTTCCATGCCTTCTGGAGAAGGACATTCTTGATTGGCACAGCCCATCACACCACAGGTACTGGGAATCAAATTTCAGGCCTTTCTGAATTCACGCATACAACCACATTCTCCAGCCAAATTTGACACTTCTTCTGATGATTCATTGTTGCCCATATGTTATAACAGAATGGCCCCATCAAATACTAGTACTGCTGAGTCTACTGCTAAGATTGCCACTGTCAAGGATCACTACAATAAGCCACCATTATTGACGGAGGATGATCTGACTCCTGATGTTGTCAAGGACTTTGAAGTCTTGTGTCTAGATTTCTTCCAGATGAAGAAAGTGAAGCCGGACAAGCAAGTACACAGTTTGCTTGTAGGACTGAAAGATCACCATATTCATGACTGGGTGGCTGGACAGAGAGACTGTCTTGTGAAACTGGCTTTCATTGACTTTATGAAAGAACTTAGGACTAACTATCTACCTGCCAACTGGAAGTTGAAGCTTTGCATCCACATCCTTGCTGCTTGCTTCAATCCCTGAAAGGAAGCTTTCTGGGACTTTGCTTCTTGTATTCAGAAAGAGAATTCTTTTCTCTTCAGCATGGCTTCATACTTTGAGACAGATAAATTGTGGTCACAGCTTGAGGTGGCTTTGGATGAAGCTTTATCCATGGCATATTTTGATGCCAAGGTGGATGAGGTGAAGGAGTTTGTGCTCTGGTTAGACAGTGTCTGTAATCTGGATGAATCTTGCCATCATCATGAGAAGCATCAGAGGGAGATTGTGCACAAAGTCTATCATCTGGCAAAGAAGCCTCTTACCTCCTCGGCTCATGCTAACACTGTTGCTGGAGGTTCTGGATTGACTGCACAGACATCTTTGGCGCAACTGAGATTACCACCCCTGACTGATGAGGAGAAGCATCTGCTCTGGGATAATAATGGCTGCTTTAGGTGCCGTTGTCCTTTAGTTTCATGCCATACTAATACCTGTAAGAAAGGTTTCCCAGATCCTGCTACATACAAGCCTGTGACACAGGCAACTGTGGATCCTGCCAAAGTGGCCAGCGCTTGTGCATCCAAGCCTGTTCCCACTGTTGCTGCTGTCATGCCTGCGGCATCTGCAACAATTGCGGCAGTGCTTTCACAATACCCTGATTTGTATTCCAAGGATGATTCCAAAATGGACACAAAAGGGGGTTCAGAAGTTGAGAATTTGCCTGTGAGTACAGCACTTTTATCCAGTCCTCATTTTGTGTGGAATACCTTGTTGGAGACTTCAGCCGCTTCCATTACCATTCCCGCATTGTTAGATCATGGCTCACATCTCATGTTGATAGAAGCAGAACTAGTGGATCATCTAGGAATCCGTCACCGTAATCTGAAGAAACCAATTGAAATCGAACTGGCCGTGTTGAGTAATGAACTAAAGGCTGCGATAAAATTGACTGAATATTGTAAACTTTCCTGTACTTCTCTTGATCAGTCATGGACTTCAAATACTGTATGTGCTATCATTACGCCTAAATTGTGTTCACCATTGATACTGGGACAACTGTTTCTATTCGTAAATCATATTGTCATTGATCATTACAACAGAACTGTAATGGATAATTGTTGTAATTAGAATTTGTTGAATCCAGTCACTCCTACACCGCCTCCAGTCCGCAAATTTGTGCCCATGCACAAGAAATTCAAGCAGACATTATTGCATCACAAAGAGGTTGCTAAAGAGCTGAAAATTGTCTGCGCTTTCTGTTTGGAACGTATGCAATGTGCTGGTTTGTTTGAAGCTGTCACAGAGGTGAATGTTGTTGCGGTGGTCCATCAGAGGATTGAAACATTGGCTGCTGTTGAGGAGCTGGAGCGTTTGGATGCAAAGATGAAGGATGAGTTTTGTGATGTCTTTGAACCAATTGCTTGGATTAATGATCTCCCATGAGATGTGTTGGTTGAGATTAAGTTGAAGGACGCTAATGTATCCATCAAGACATGAACATACTAGAGTCCTCATAAATATTGGGATGCCTGGAAGACCCTGATTGCTGATCATTTAGAGGCGGGCCATATTCGACCATTGTCATCACAGTTTGCATTGCCAGTGTTTCTGATTCCAAAAGCTGATCCTTTGGCATTGCCATGCTGGGTCAATGATTACCAAGCACTTAACACAATCACTGTTCCAGATAATCATCTGATCCACAGGTGGAGGATATTCTTCACAATTGTTTGAAAGGAAAGATATTTGTGTGATTGATCTAACAAAGATGTTTTTTCAAATGCCTATGCATCTAGATCACATTCATCTTACCGCTATCTCCATTCCTTATAGGTTATATAAATGGTTGGTGATGCTTATGGGGCTTCAAAACATCCCAGCAATTCAGCAGAGATGGCTGACTGCTGTGCTCCGTGAGTAGATATGCCATGTATACCTGGACGACATTGTTATCTGGTCTGACATGATTGAAGAATATCACTGTAATGTTTGATTGATTCTGGAAGCATTGCATAAGGCTCATCTGTTTGTCAATATAAAGAAGCCACATCTGTACTAGATGAGTATTGATTTTCTGGGCCACTGTATTTTGGCCGATGGTGTTGAGGCTGACAATCATAAGGTTGAACAAATTCTGAAGTGGCCAACACCTTTGAGTGCCAAGGACGTCCATCAGTTTCTTGGACTGGTCCAATATATTGCTGTTTTCCTGCCTTGCTTGGCAGAGTATACAGGGCTGTTGCACACATTGACTACCCACAAGTGTGATTTGGTCTGGCCAGGGTGGAAGCCCAAGCATCAACAGGCATTTGATGGTATAAAGGAACTGGTGGTTGGACACAAGTGTTGTCCATCGACTATGCTGATTTGTCCGAGATGATTTTTGTGATGACTAATGCAAGTGATTTTTGTTCTAGGGGGGGTCCTGAGCTTTGGAGATTCTTGGGAGTCAGGACATGTTGATGGAAGACAAGGAGGTTGTTTCCACGTGTGTGAGTGTGGTGTTGCCCATTGGGCCTGACTTGCTGTTCAGTGCTGCCTACTCATTGGCACATTTGGAGGCTTCATTGACAGTAGTGGCAGTGCCTGCGTTATCTGTGACTGTGGATGAGGAGTTGGTAAAGATGATTAAAGAGGGATACAAAACTGACAAGCGGTGTGCAAAGTTAACAGAGGTAGCTTGGGGTATGTCCTTGTTGACATGTAGAGATGGATTGTGGTTTATTGGTTCCCACTTGATGGTGCTGTGAGTAGAGGACATTCACAAAAAGATATTTTGCTTGGTCCATGACTCCTCGGGGCATTTTGGTTTTGAGAAGGCATATGAAGTGTTGAGGTGGTCCTACTATTGGCTTCGCATGCACCATGACTTGGAAGAGGTTTACATTCCTGGCTGTCATGAGTGCCAGTGGTATAAATTGTTGACATTCCAGCCAATGGGTCCTCTGCATCCCCTTTTGGTTCCTGATGGTTGTGGTGAATCTGTAGCAATGGATTTTGTCGGACCTTTACCTGAGGATAATGGGTATAACTGCATATTAACAATCACCAACTATATGCATTCTGACCTCCACGTGATTTCTACTCATGTTGATCTGATGGTCCCTTAGTTAGCTGAACTGTTCTTTGAACATTGGTTCTGTGAGAATGGCTTACTAGCTGACATTGTTTGTGACCAGGATAAACTTTTTGTGTCCAAGTTTTGGAAACATTTGACATGGCTGATTGGTGTCAAAGTGAAGATGTCTACTGCATATCATCCCCAAACAGACGGGGTCAGCAAGCGTTTGAACAAGACTATCATTTAAGCATTGCATTTCCATGTGGATCAAAATCAAAGAGGATAGTCTCATGCTCTGCCATGTATCCAGTTTGACATCATGAGCATAGTAAATAAGTCAACAGGATTTTTTCACCTTTCAGTTGAGGTTGGGTTGTTCTCCTTGATTGATACCACCTTTGGTGGCCACTTCTCAGCCTGTTAGTTCTGAGGAAAGTTTGGCCTGTGCCGTTATTGACCAGTTGGTGACAGACACGGCGACAGCCCAGGACAACTTGGTCTAGGCAAAGATTCAGCAGGCTGTGCAAGCAAACAAGGGTTGTTTTAACAACATGGAGTTTTTGGTGGGTGACAGGGTGCTTGTATGCACTAGGGACCATTGCTGGCAGTATAAGAAATGAGGAGAGAAACAGGTGGCAAAGCTTATGCCACATTATGATGGCCCATATACTATTACAGCTTTGCACCCTGAGAGTTCAGATGTCACTGTCTTTCAGCCTAATGATCCTGATGCTTATGGGAAATATCATACCTCTAAGCTTCTGTTCTTCACAGAAAATGATAGTGATTTGTTCTCGTCTTGTGAGTTTGACAAGCCTGGGCCTGTTTTTGCGCCAGATACAGGGCTGGAGGAGCATTTTGTAGAGAAGATTGTGGATTCCCATAAACAAGGCAGGGGCTGGCAGTATCTTATCAGATTCCATGGTTACAGCTCTGAGCATGATGAATGGAAGTCTCAGCAAGAGTTGGATACTAACAAAGCTTTAGATATTTAGTTGGCAGGAAGTGGCAAGAGTTCAGTTTGATCTGTTCTTTTTTGTCATGTGCCTGCTGCCGGTAGCTTTTCCCATTGGGTTTTTGATGCACCTGCACAAGCAGTTTTTTGTTATTACATTCTCAACTCCTCATCGCTCTCTTTTTGTATTGTGGCCATTTTTTTTTTGGATGGGGAGAGGTGTAATCCCTATAATTATGACTACCTGATTGGTGCTTACACATGTTTAGATGGAAACTTATTTTGCTTCCATATATTCTGCCACAGTGTCTTTGGGACTTACCTTTTTTTTCCCACACTACTACATATATACAATACTGCTCTTGTCTATCCTTACTCTGCTCGCTACTAGAATATAGCGAGGTCTCATTCTGTTCTCTGTGTGACTCAGTGGAGGCTACGCCTCACAATACTAAGCAATATACAGAATTGCATTTATAATATTAGATACTTATCAATACTTCTATGTGACTTATGGATCCACACAAGCCGCAAGCATCCAAGAAGCAAGAAGCAAGGACAACTGTCCATTTGGCAAGCGGTGATCATGCACCCAATCTTCTAGGTGAACTAATGGTGGACAAACTAGCATGACACTTAGTGATCCACCCCCTATTACTCCAATAAATGCACCATCATCTTGTGTGCCGCAGAATGAACCATTGAGGGTATGTGATGGTGAAGCTGGCTAAGGAGAATATTTGGGCATATGGAGATGATGGTAGGCAATAGCATTGTGTAGCATTCAAAACAAGGTCGAGTGTCACATGAAAAAAAGTCATGGAAAATCTTTGATACTTTTATCAGAGACTAGTGCCATGTTATGTGTTATCTTGCATGAACAAGGGCTTTTTTTGGCCTATATTATGTGTGATGTCTTATGTCTTAGAGTACGGACCTAAGGACTTTGTTCTTAGCCCAACCTAGATAATGCAGTCGACTGTGAGCAAATGTCATTTGTTGTTGAGTTACAGCACATTGTGTAGATTTAAGATCTAGAAGAGATGGACCATGGACTAGGATCCAGATAGAATTTAAGAAGGTCAGTAACAGGGTTAGTATTGGCAGTGCTGCAGTGGTAGTCAGGCTGAGTAAATGACTGAGATTCGCTGGCATTGCACTAACAGTAGTCAGAAAGTCACGGTGTGCAAACCAAGTGCCAGGATCTGCCTTTTGTTTGTGATGAAGAATATGACTAGCAACACTGGCAAGACTGTTACATCATAATTATTATCATAACTACGTATGTATTTCATGCATATGGTTATCTTTCAAATTCATTTCTGTTGTACGATAACTTCCAATTCAGTGGAGTCTCCAACATACTCCAATTGTCTCATACTTACCACTGGTTATAATTGTTGATTTGCCTGGAGTTACAATCATCTTTTGATTGTTTAACTCCAGGTGAGATCGCTTTCTTTTGTTCATTACATATACTAAATCATCTTTGATTGTTTAACTCCAGTTGTTGTACTACTTTGTGCTCAAATATACAGTATTTGCAATATGCTGCGTCAGGTTATGGGCTCCATTGCCAATAATGACAACACTTCCAAGACCTTTGTCTCTGGTCGAGAAACTTGCCCTTCCAAACCACCTGCCAAATTCTCTGACTTGATGGCTAAATCCTGTCCTGGGGGTGACAAATATTCTGATACTCCTTATAAGACAGGTACCAATCTAATAAATGCCATGCAGACAAAGGAGTTTTCAACTTGGGAACATGTGCATGAAAAATACAAATGATGGCTCACTAAAGACAACTCAGTGATTGGTCTGACTCACAATGCTATGGAATATACGCAACATGAGGCCATTGTTGATTATGACAGCTCCAAGAAAATCCAGGAACATTTACAAAAGAATTACATTGATCAACGGAGTGGAGTCAATGTCCATTACTATTATCAGCAACTCTACATGAAATGCTGGGACGGACACTCACCATTGACCAAGCACTTGGGGTTTTACATGACCATACACCGTCGCTTTAAAGAAGCCAGTTATAATGTTGATGATCACACAATCCTTGATGCTATTCTTCTCTCGCTGCCAAAGACTGCTACCTGGGAAGTTGTTAAGCAGAATTTACTGCTTCGTAGCACCACCCTGACTCTTGAAATTGTCACAACCAAATTATTATCAGTATATGACAGACTCACTCTTGAGGATGCCGCCACAATCAAAACATTGGCCTTTGCCACAAAAACGGATTGTAATTTGAGTGGGAGTAAACGTGAGTCTAAATATATGAAGAAGGATGCAAAAACCAAACACATACCAAAGCCCGACAACATCTGCCATAATTGTGGAGAAAAAGGTCACTGGTGCCTGAAATGTCCTAAATTGAACAAGTCAAAATCAATCGGTAATGCCAATGTGTCCGTATCCACACCTGATAAATCTACCTGAGAAGTGGGCAAACTCCTAATGGCATCTGACACTGGAATGCCTACAGGCTTGCTTCTGGATAGTGCTGCATCTTGCCACATGATTGCCAAAAGATCATACTTCACAATTTATCAAGAAGTTAATGATCAGCATATTTTGGTTGGTGGGATGAATTCCTTACAAGTTAAAGGAAAAGGGACTATCATGTTTAGAACTTGTCTAGCCAACGGCATATCTGATGTGCAATTACATGATGTTTTGCACATCCCAACATTGGGTGCGAATTTGGTCAGTCTTGGGCCATTGCAGCATGCAGGAGCTATTATCAGAGGACTGCCCTATGGTATTAGTCTTGCTTGGAACAACAAAGAATTCCTATATGTGAACTTAGTTGGTACACATGGTACTCTCTATTGGATAGAGACAATGACCATGGGATTTGATGATAATCACATTGCCTATATTGCAAACATGCGCCTTTGGCACCGTTGACTTGGACATATCAGTCCACAAACCATTAAAACTATCGTCGACCAAAATCTCACGACTGGAATAAATCTTAAATTTCCTCGCAAATTCAATCAACTTTGCAGCGGTTGTGCAGAGGGCAAGTCATCACATCCTCCCCTACCTGATGTTAGTCCCACTCATTATAACAAAAATGAGCTCCTTGGACCTAACAGGTCCCATGAATGTTCCAACATGGGACAGTAAGCAATACACACTGGTTATAGTCGAAGCCAGTCAGCGTTATCCATCGGGTTTTCTACTTGAGAATAAAGACAAGGTTTACTTCACGGTTCGTGACAGCATCACATGTTATGAACGACAAGGTGGTGAACTTGTCAAAATGATACAAACCAACAATGGAAATGAGTTCATAAACTCCTTGATGTGAGACTTCTGTAAAAAGAATGTGATAAAGCATTGAACAATGAACCCATATCACCCCCAGCAAAACGGGATTGCTGAGCAGACCATTGCTGTCCTGATGGAAATGGTAAGGAGCATGCTCCATGCATCCAAAATGGACTTATGCTATTGGGGCAAGGCATTTCTATATGCCATTTACATCTGTTCTGTCATGCCCACCGCTGCTCTCAACAGCAGGATCCCATATACCGAGTGGTATGGCTGAAAGCCAGACTTATCTCATATTAGGATTTTTGGCTTGTTAAGGTGGGCACACGTACCAAAAGAAGTCCATCAAGGAAAGCTAGAATCACAAGCTGTGAGAGTGAGGATGTTAGGTTGGTGGATGGACGAAATAAAGGGATACAAACTTGAAGATCTGGAGAATGGTGAATTAATAACTTCAAGAGACGTGGAATTTTATGAGGATGACACACCAAGTGAGTTAGCTCACCTGGATTCTGGACTCACAAGTTTGACAGCAGAAGAAATAAATGATTTTATTGATACTGCTGTGTATCCTGAATTCAGCAAACCTATTGAAGTCTCTATTCCTGGGCGTCTTGACGAAATAAACGACGATTGACTTCATAATGAGGTCATTCACTTGTCATTATAGTACGTCTATCTCAGACACTTTCATATTAAAATTACTCCAATGAACACATATTATTCATATATGTCTCATTAGTATTAGGAGTATATAGTCATTACATTCTTCTGGGGTTCGAGTCATTCTTTTGACTCCGAACTCCAGGTACGTTACTTTACTTTATCATATCATTCAATGAGTTATTCTTTTGACTCCGAACTCCAGATATTATCAGACCGTGAATAAATTGTTCTGAATATATTCTATTGCGCCATACATTATGTTGCGTCACGTCTCATACTTACCACTGGTTATAATCGTCGATTTGCCTGGGGTTACAATCATCTTTGATTGTTTAACTCCAGGTGAGATCGCTTTCTTTTGTTCATTATGTTAGAATCTGAGTTCTAGGGGATCTAAATCACACAGACACTCGTAAGTATCTGATCCTCAGTCCGTGTATAAACGACTGATATTATGTACCTAAATCACACAGACACTCGTAAGTATCTGATCTACGGTATCTGTGAGTATAAAGTATGCGTAGGTAGGTAATATTTACTCACCCTCAGTCCGTGTATAAACGACTGAGGGTTCTTGTGTATCATCGCTGCCTATATATCTATTTTATTCCATTGTCTGTCATTGTCCATTCGACGACAAAGCGGTGTGATTTGTGTGATAGCGAGGAGGGTCAGGGACACTTACGGTGCCACACGTCTGGATCGCAACACATTACATATACTAAATCATCTTTGATTGTTTAACTCCAGTCGTTGTACTACTTCGTGCTCAAATATACAGTATTTGCGATATGCTGCGTCAGTTTGTTCAATGTTTTTGCTTTGTTCCGACATTCGTGGGCTATCAGCATGATGAAAAATCAACATCTCCTGACTTGAGCTTTGTCAACCCTTTTCGTGATGAACAACGCCTTGGATAACTCACGTTGAAACGTTGGTCTTTGAAATTTCCTGATTCTTTCCGTGTAGGATCAAAGGTTAGGAGATTTTTGATGAATTCGACTAACAGAGGATTAGTGCTTTTGGCATTGGCCATCATGATTGTGGAGAGCCATGGAAACCACCGGTTCTGATATCCCGTCCTTTTCTTCATTCATACAAGTGTCTTTGTGAAGACGACGGATATGTAAAAGCAGCATATGGTCAAAGTTTGGTGAAGATGTGAAGCTTACGACCAGTTTATCACAAGATCACAAGTGCCGACAAGTGCCGAGACACTGGGTCGTGCTCTTTGGAAACTCTGATTCTCCAAAGCTGCCAACGGCACAGGCATGTTATCGTTCCAATCAGAGACAGCTGTGCAATCCATCAAAGAGATTCTATAAATATACGATAGAAGACTTTAAAGAGTGCGAAAACAAATATAAGCTAATCCGTAGCCTGACTGGCGTAATCCGGGGGAGCAGACACATCCTCGAGATGAACTTCTAGAGCCATGATGCGTCGAGCCATCGAATCCATTTGATGCTGTATAGTCGACTCCACCACTGTGAAAGAAGGCGGTGGAGTTGATGGGGTCTGAGTGCCGCTAACGCTGTCAAGAGGTGCCTTTGTCGATCGAAGATCTATCTCTGATAGTTAGCGACTACATCGGATCGTCTGAGATGTTACCCCACTTTGCTCAGTCGCAAGCTCAAAAGCGCGTGAGCTTTGTAGGAGAGAATTGACAGTAGGAAGCTGAGCGGCTTGTGTTTGGCGGTGAATCCGTCGTTTGATTGTAATGAATGTTGTGATGGCGACAAAGGTGACAAAAATAACCCCTCCTATGGCGCCTCCAATGATAGGTCCTATTGCCGGCGCAGCTTTTGTACTGGACAATGTGGATGATTGAGTCGGGGAGAGAGCTAATGTACCACTCGAAGTGGTCACGGTGGTGCTCAAGATACTAAGCAAAGTGCTAGAAATGGTCCTCGAACGAGACGTTGAACTGACACCGGGGGAATTATTCAACGGTTGAACAACAGGTCTAGGAGAATGATCAGCACATCGTAATCAAGTACAGTCGTTAAGCTCGAAGAGGTAGCAAAGATACTTAACTGGATGTTAGTAGGTCCAATTGGTACGCCAACCTCAGAAGCTCTAAAAGGGTCATCAGCACATTGTAATGACAAATACCAGTTGAGCTGGTGAAGGCAGAGGTACTGAACGTAGGGATGGGACTAGATACAAAACCAAGTGGATAATTCATGAGACATTAATGACTAGTATGGGTAGCAAAAATACTCAACATGGTGCTTAGTGTTGATACACTACTAAAAGCATCATCTGGTCCTATGTTGCTAGAAAGGTCATCAGTACATTGTAACGACAAACACCAGTTGAGCTGGTGAGGATAGAGGTACTGAACACAGATCCCTCAAAGTCAGGACCAAGTACCTCAGAGCATGAGGACATTAATGGCGGGTAGAGGTAGCAAAAATACTCAACCTGCTCTGGTTTAGGCCACCGAAACCATCGTTCGGAGATTGACCATCGCCACCGAACCTGGATAATTCATGAGCACATTAATAACAACGTCAGCTGAGTTGTAAAAAGTAGCAAAGGCACTGAACGTTATGCCAAAGCCATTGTTTGGCTGTTCGCCATTGGCAGTCATAGGGCTAGAAGTGCACACTGTCAGCTCGTCGTGATAAAGAAAAGACGAAAGATGACACGAACACGTCTTGATTCTGGCCGCTGGAGCTCATAGTCGACGCTGCAAAGTTCAGAAGGGAGAAGATGAGACCAATTTGTACCAGAAACACGACTATATATGCGATAAAATTGAATTGATACATGTTTTAGCGAAATCACGTAGGTATTATGGGATATCACTCCTGGTACGGAGGTACGCGCTTCTTGATGGCGTCTTGAGACTTAGGGCGGTCACCTGTGCGGACGAAAAAGTACTATCACAAACAGGGAGTGTGTGGACATGTTGACCTTGATAGGCCTTTCTTTCATCGCTTTCGGTATCACGTGTTTTTCGGACTTGCATCGTCGGAACTCGCATACAGCCTCACACTTCAGGAAATGTAGCGTGTTTCCTGAGAAAAAGGTGTCAGAAATATGTTTTGCAATTTCTGACACCTTTTTCTC
>JABCKQ010008880.1:0-15692 GCA_018857305.1 Termitomyces sp. T159_Od127 | reverse complement strand
TAGCCGAGACCCGGCGCTGATGTGGCGGTCACGGCGGTGATGGCCAGGAGGTGCCGCGAGTGGCGGTGGCTGTGGTGTTGACAGGCAGTGATGGCCGGTGATGGCCGGGGGAGTTGGCCAGGTAGCGGTCTGGGCCCGGGGCGGCTATGGGGGTGGTATTGGGAGCGCTGGAGTCCTGGGGCCGGGGCTAAGTCCCAGGGGTCGGTAGCGGGTCGTGACATCCTACGCATCACACCCCTCCTGATGCTCTGCATTTGTGTACACAGTAATCACCACGTAAGGTATTTGCTCAGTGGACTGAGCCCCCATGGTCAGCGGAACCTGACAGCTGGTGCCAGCGCTGTTGTAGCAGTTATAGGCAGTATGATAGCTGAGGCCGGCACTGATGTGGTGGTCACAGTAGTGATAGCTGAAGGGTGCCAGGAGTGGCAGTGGCTGGTAGCAGTAACAGGTGGTGATAGCCAGGAGTTGCTGAGGAGGTTGTCCAAGTAGCGCTCCAGAACCAGAAGGGGTGTGAGAGTGGTTTTGGGAGGTTTAGAGTCCCAGAGGTCAGTAGTGGTCGTGACAAGCCTCAGAACACAAGTCTGGGCCTCAGTAACAAGTTGTGGTGCCAGAGCTTGAGATGAAGCCTGTGAATTGTGCAAAGTGGTGGTGGTAGTTGATGCATGTTGTGTGGCATAAAGGAAGCTCTTCAAAGGAAGGCCTTGCTTTGGGCACATGGAGGCATGGAATGGCAGCGAAGTGAAGAGGCAAGCAAGAAGAGAGTGTGGCATGTAGAAGTCAGACCAGCAGTGATGCATGGGCATGATGCATGATGGGCATCTTGGTAGTAGCTGGAGGAGGCTTTGGCATGGGCCAGAAGAAGCACTGAAGGTTGCTAGGGCTGGCACTGATGTGGTAGCTGCAGCTGAGTGAAGTGACTGGCGAACTTCAGATAGCCTGGAATTCATCTCTTTTGATGTCACCACCTTGTCACAACCCATTACCAACCTTTGGAACTCCAACTCTCCCCAAAACAACCCCCATGACCACCTTAGGCTCAGACCACTACTCAGCCAACTCCCTCGACAACCTCTGGCCATCATTACCTGTCACTGCTACTAGCCACCGCCACCTCTGGCACCCCCCAGCCATCACTGCCGTGACTGCCACATCAGTGCCAGCCTCAGCTATCACATTGCTCATAACTGCCACAACAGCGCTGGCACCAGCAACACCCAACACCTCTGGTCCATGCTGAGACTCTCATCACACATCATGATCATGCATCACCACCAAACTGACCTCTGCATGCCATGCTCTGTTTCTGCTCCCCTCCTCACCACCAACACTGCATCTCAATTCCTTTAAGCTACATCTCTATTGACTAATGCTATATGCACCTTATCCTTCTTCTGCATCATTTTCTTAGACAACTCCTCCACATGCCAATGCAGCTGCAAGTTCACTACCATCAACTCCTACTCAGTGATCATCTGAGGAATATTTTGCAAATATGCTGTAATCAGAGAGAAGACATGCACTCTCAGTGGACCTGCCAGTTCCATCTCACTTTGAGGCTTTTTACTACGACCAAGCTAAAAGCTCACTATAATCTTAATATCAAACACCTCTCATGCTTCAATCAACACAAGAGGGAGACTGATGAGTTTTAGCACAAGCCAGCTGCTGGCTTTTGTATTTGCAGCAGTTGCCTTGACAAGCATAAAAAACACACTTCAAAATAGTTAAAAGGTGCCAATGGCAAAAAAACTATGCATCAGACTCTGTGCTATAAGTGGCTCCTGAGCCTGACCTACTGCTTCAGCAAAATGCTCAGGAATAATGTTCACTTGTGCTACTCTTTGCATTTTCAAGACTGACTAAACCACCCTGGGCTTCAGCATTGGTCAAATTGATTTGGTAAATAACACTATGGCAGAACAAGCAAGTTGGCATAGCACCACAATTTTAAAAAGTGCATGCAACAGACCTGCCATAGATGAGAATGACTTGAAACACAACATAAATAAGTTAAACTTCCAAGAGACAACAAACTTATAACACACCATCTTTACTTGGCAATAATTTTAACAGTGCTCAAACAAGACCTAGTGCTCTTTATAGGCTGCTCATGTGCCAACATTGTTTTCATTGAAGAGAAAAGAAGTAGAAGATGAAAACGAGCTAGAAAAGAGTGGTTAAAATTGAAAGAAGTTTTTTTTTTTTTCTTTTTATTGTGTATAGAGCTTTTTAATGGCCACCAGACTTCAACTTCAATGAAGCAGCACAGCCACCTATGATTCCTATGCATCTCAAAGGTTTTGATGCTGAAAAAAAGGTGATGTTATAATCTACTGCTTATCTCCAGTACTCAGCGAACTCTCACTGTTTGTTGAAGACAGGCAAAGCATAGGAGACAGGAACTGTCACTAAAGCTGAAGTTCAAAGTCAGAAAGAGTATATTGAGCAAAGTAAAGTACTAACCTGAAGTTCAAAGTTAGAGTGAGTGAGGACTTCAGGTGGTTTGTCTACAGTTTATATACTGTTTGAAAACTATGTACATGTGAATAAAGAATAATCACATATGGCAAACATGTGATAGAATAGAATCACATGTGGTAAACATGTGACAGAATGTAATCACAAGGAAAATACATGTAATAGAATGAACTTGGAGTAGAACAATAATCATAATGATAGAATGCAACCAGAAATTTAGATAATAAATCAAATAAGAATAAAAAAAGTCAGTCCAAAATCCAAACATCACAAGACCACTGGAACTTGGTGGAATTCGACCAAGTCCACTTCTCTCTTGTTGTCCTCCACTCCCCTCCCTCCACTCCCTCTCCTCCCTCTTTTTAGTTTTCTCTACAATAACGACTGCAACAAATTAGTTTGTTGCAGTCTTATAGGCTGCGTTGGCACCATCTCAGGGACCATTGCCTGGGATGAGTCTCTGGTATGCTGTCCTCAAAGCATGCTTCCTAACCCTCATTCAGGCCCTTTTCATGACTTACGGCAGGGCATGTCTGTGTAAAATATGCCACTCTAGTGTACACATCACTTAGCCTTCTCACCCTCATCTTCATGTGTATTCATAGCATGCAATCTGCTGCCTTATCAACCTACCCCTCTTGTGAGTAATTTTTCTCCTGTTTTCAGCATCCATGTCACTGAACATAAGGCATTAGCTCATGGGTATCCTTTGATGGAGCAATGTTTGCCCTTTACTCAGTCCTGTTTCATGTACATGTACATTTACAGCCTTGTGACCTGTTGCTTCACACATTGTTGTAGGGTCTCTGAGACTACCTTGCAATACCCAGCTTCACATCATGCCTTCTCACTCTGTGGCCAGTGCTCTGATGGAGCTTTACTGGTCCACTGAGCCCACTGGTATCCCTTACTTAGTCTTGGATCATTTGACAAGAGATCACTGGAGTAAAGTACAGCCTCTTCTCCTTTGATGATGCACATCTCCCTCATAGAATATCTGATGCTATATATCATTCTTCCAAGCATACTTCACACTTGCCTCCAAAATAGCAAAACTTGTGTTTGCTAATGGTTCTAAGGATGCTGCTCATCATCCTGAACAGCACAAATAAAATTTGTCACTGGCTGGCTTACATGGAAAATCTATAGTATCATAATTGAGGAGCTGCATAGTCATGTCATCTATTTGGCGATGCTCCTCCAAAACAAAAACAACCTCAACAACCCTTGCACTCTTTGGTCCAACTCAGCAAATTAAGATGCATGTACCACTATCATCTTTGGTGTTGAAGTTGGCAATGGACAAGTTAAAACTTGTCCATTGCCAACTTGGTTATATTTTTTGTATGTAGACTCTTCTTTATTTGATACTGATGGTCTGCATAAAAGGAGCATCAAATTCATGGCTGGGCTTGGCATCAATCTCAAAAAAGCCTGATCATGGGGTACTACTTTATAAAAAACTCAGCTAATCTTATCATGCACACATGCGCTTACAAAAAAGGCTATTTCAGTGAATTTGGTCAATGGCAAGGTTATGGAAGGTATGCTGGTTCCCTTCATTGTCATTCAATCTATGATTTTTATATTCATACAGAGTTATGGTGTATTTTTGAAGGCAGCACATTCAACTCTGCCACAGACATAATGGAGACAGAATTTGCAGCAAGAAGATGAAGAAAGCCTCCAAGCTTTGAATTGTTGAGCTGGAGCTTCTAGAAGAGACCATTCAGGTGATTAGTGAAGGAAATATAGTGCAAAGCACAGACAATGATCTCATTGATGACACTTCATCATCAAAGCACATGTTTAAAGGTCTGTATATATGTCATACTGAAGTTCACTTAACGTGTGAAGTCAGCCATTAAACTCATCAAGTTAGATGAAGACAGTGAAAACAAAGTCAGACAATCTAGTAGATACTCTGTTATTAACAGTGACAGTAAGACGTCGCTTCTTGTTTCTGCTTTCTCCAAGTTCATTGTGGACAAAGATAAAATACAGTTTATTGTTGAGGTAAATCAGAGCAAGATGAGTGTTAAAAGGGCTGAAGGCTTTGCAAACAACTGTAAAGCAGGCATTTAAAGGATGTGTATGTCTATGGGATGCACTAAAGTAAATACACATGCAGCAGCACCTGGCACTTGCTTTAATGTCTATGATGACTTGTTTTTTATTTGAAAAAAAAAGGAGGAGAATTTGCAAACTCTCATCAACAAAGTTGAGACTGCAATGAAAAAGATCCTGCTCTAAAGACTTTGATTTAAGTTTCAGTTGTCAATTTCATGCAATATTCAAAATCATATTGATGTTTGTAGAAATGAGCTACTTGTGCAGCATGCACTAGCTATGAAATGAAAATCTGAGATTATCATATTGATAGCAAAAAAAAGTGGCAAGTGTTTTTTCTGCTTTTAAAATAATACATGCATTCAAGTTTCTTTGACAGCTTCTCAGCAGCAAATGATGTTATAAAAGTAGTTTCTAGATGCTTCATAAAATGTGCATGAGCTATGCTCATTAAAATTTGAACAATGTAATTCTCATTTTTGCCACTAACAATGAAGATACATGTGCAAGAATGGCTCAATACATTCTCAAACACGATGTGCTGCCAATGACCTTTGAAAATGGTGCTGTTCAATTTTCTGAAGTGTCCAACCCGCAGCCTAAAGAGAATGTTTCTCAAGTAAACAAGATTTTATTTATCAAGAATTTCTGTCACTCAGCCCTCTTTGTAACATGCATGCATAACTGAAATCTTTGGCTTCAAAAATGGAAGCAAACAACTCACTAATCATCTTTATGGACACTTGGTAAGATGATGATGCTAAAAATAGAAGATAACATATGAGTAAAAACATGAAAAATCTCTTCCTCAGCCTCATAGGCCACATAGTGTTGTTTTTGATCTGAACAATGGCATCAGCAGGCAGAACACTTGTAGAAGAGCTCATCCATATCAAAGGCAGAAACAATGACAACATGTTAGCAGTGCATCAAAGCCATTAGAATTAATCACACTGATGTGCATGCTCTTCCACAAATGGGGGCTATTGGATTACATTCATTGATGATTGCACTAGCTTTAAAGCTGCCATGGCTATGAAGAAAAAAAGTGATTTTAAATGCCTTTAAGACATTCAAAGCTTATGCTGAGCATGCTCTAGATGCCAAAATCAAGGCTATACAAGACAAGGGTAGAGTACATGTCAAAGGAGTTTATTGCATACACTGATGCTTGTGGAATTATAAGGAGGCATACAACTCAAATAGACCTCAGCAGAATGGTGTTGCTGAAAGAGCAAACAGAACTCTTGAAGACATTACTGCTATGCTCAATGATTCAGGTTTACCAGCCTCATTCTGGGCACATTGCTTAGATTCACATTTTGAATCACATTATAACAGCATCACAGTCAACTACTCCTTATGAAAAATAGCACACGCATAAATCAGATGTTTTTCATCTCAGAATTTGGGAATGTAGAGCATATGTTTATATATACAAAAGGATAAGTGCAAATCTCTGCAATCTCACATGGAAAAATGCATCTTCAATAGATGGTTGTTTTACAATCTTGAAACCAAGAAGATTGTAATTCTTGAAAGAGCAGAGTTTGATGAGTGCTCCTTTCTTGGTTTACACCTAACGGCTAGTAAAATACCTCCTACATCTTCTCTACTTGTGGATCTCAGTATTGCAACTGAAAACACAGTGACTAAATTA
The DNA here is from genome assembly GCA_018857305.1 of Termitomyces sp. T159_Od127. Classification (NCBI taxonomy): domain Eukaryota; kingdom Fungi; phylum Basidiomycota; class Agaricomycetes; order Agaricales; family Lyophyllaceae; genus Termitomyces; species Termitomyces sp. T159_Od127. The sequence continues at coordinate 9,481 of JABCKQ010008880.1, read as the reverse complement.
CCTGCCCTTGAAAATGAGGGGAGTAAACCATTGCTTGTTCAAGTGCCAATAACTCTTTCCACACCTCCACTGCCTCCATTAAAACCTATGACACCACCAGCTCCAAGACAGTTCTGATGAAGAAGGGCAAGTGCAAGGTGAATTGGAATTGTCTGATCTTGAACCAGAACCAGAACCAGAATGACTTAATCCTGGTTTTGATGTTCAATTTGGAATGGCTAGCTCTTCAGATTCCAGAACATTTAAACAAGCTATGAAATCTGAGGATGCTGACAAGTGGTATCAAGCAGCAGTTAATGAGTATGTTTCATTGCTTGAAAGCTACAATGAATGGGATTAAGCGCAATGCTCAATTGAAAGGTTTAAACTTGTTGCAAAGTATGCATATATAAACTGTAGATAGACCACCTGAAGTCCTCACTCTTTCTAACTTTGGACTTCAGCTTTAGTGACAGTCCCTGTTCAACAAATATTAATTATATTGCAATCTATCATAGTGGATGACAGAGAAAAAGTTGATTTTCTGTATAAAGTCCATAGTTGGGATGATCTATCTCTTCACAAGTGGATCCTTGAAACCAAGCATCTTGGACAGCTTTTTTCATATCCATGTTTACCACTTCATTTTGATTCACCTTGCTAGAATATAGTATCTAGTACAAAAGACTTGATAAAGACTGGACTTGATCAACTGTTTTGCAATAGATTAGTTTGCGCTCATTTGCTCTTAGATTGATGCCTTGAACAAGTTCCTTAATCTGGCTTTACACCTTGAGTTTAGCATTTACAGAGATGACATGATAAGAAATGTTATTCCAAGTTGTGGGGCACTAAATCTCTTACAGCAGAGTGTGTTTAATACTGTAGAGCTAGTTGAGAGCTAGTGAATTATTCATCAAAGTGAACTCTGACCAATACTCAGATATCTGTGTAAAGCTGGGCTTCATTGAAAAATATGCAATTGCAATAATTAACAGCATGAGACCATTTGCAAAACACATTAGTTTTCAAGAAGCGAGATGAGTTGAAATGAAAACAATGCAATGTGTAATGCAACCATCACATCAGAATAGCCTTCAAGAATAAGAGTGGCTGCAAGCCTATGCACCATGTTATTAATTAAAGTGGTCAGCAAAATAGCAACTAAAATAGATTTGTAATCTCAAAGATGTAAGATCTTCTTGAAATTGTAATTGATTATAATGGACAGACTGTATAATCTTGATTTCAATTGAAGCGAGAGATGCTTGGCTGGGCTTCTGAAAATTGAGGTTAGAAGTAGAGTATATTGGCAGATATTGAAGAGATGTTGGCCATCTTCATGGATCCAGGAACTAACACAGTTTTCATAACATCTAATTGGCTCAGTGGATCAGCAAAATAACAGAATAAGATTCATCATTACTTTTAAATTGTCTCATTTATCTCATTTGACAGCCTAGTCATCTCATGACAGGCATTTGCTCAAAATCTCCACTGTGCTCAAGATATGTCATGAGTAAAGTTGGAAGTAAGAGCAGTCTCCAAGTCATCTTTCAAATGTGTGATGAGGAGAAAGCAAGTAAAAAGATCTTGTGTTGAAGAAACTCTAAGCTAAGTTGTAATAATATAGACCAGATGCAAGCATGAATTTGCTGGATAATTAGATATACTGCTAGCTGGATCAAGCATATTTTCAAGTTTGATAAAGTGCTTTAAGGGTCACAAGATGGAATGAAATTAGAAAAGATGTTACTTGAGCATTGTGCTTCAAGATGAAGATTATAAAATATGCATAGATAGCATTATCAGGCACAATTTCTTGAGACAGAAAATGCTTATCAATGGAATCTCTGCAATAAAATGTCTATTCTTTGAGCAGAAGATCCCAATTGGTATATGAAAAGATGAGATAGTGAGCATGGAGATTGTTTGCTGGACTATATGTCTTAGAAAGCTTGCCAAGACTAATTTTGGCATTGTGTTCCAGGGCATTGATATCAACTTGGGACATGTAAGTTATCTCCTGATAAACCTGTTCCTGTTTATATCTACTAAGGCCTTGTCAAGACACAGCACTTCTTCTATGGGCTGATCCATAAGTGCATAGTTGGAATGTCTTGATTGAAATGTCGAAAGACTATCTTCTTCTAATAGTGGTTGATTGGGGTCTCCACAGCTGGGATATTGACACCAAAAGCCTGTAATAACTGGAATACTTTCAAAAGGAGGAATGGGAGTTGTACTCAGCTCTACAGGTTTGGAAGTTGTTCTACAGGTTTGGAAGCTCTACAGGTTTATGAGCATTAAGATGCTAGAGAAGATCTTCCAATGTATCTTTGGAGGGTATTTGTCACTCTAGAGGAAGCGCATGGTTTTTGCTATATATATGCTTTGGGTATGAGTGCAATGTGAGTGCAATGGAATGGCATTAGAAAATGACAGAATATGCAGACAATGTGGCAAGGGGGATTTCTTCAGAGTAAGGTTGATGACTTTTGTTTTAAAATGAAAGCAAGGAAATGATTCACTCAATAACTTGTCATATAGTAAAGCAGAGAAACATTTTTGAGGCTTGATATCAGGAGGAGAAGATTGAAGTAAATCCAAGTCAGGGCATTGAAAGTACATCTGCCTTTTTGCCAACTTTTGGTGCCTTGGTTTTTTTTTTTTTTGCTGCACTGACCAAGAGCATTATTTAATTTATCAAGATAGAGTTGAGCATTTGGTGGTGGGTGTTTTCTAAAGCAACACATCTGATAAACAAGATAAAAAGAAAGCTGAGCATGTTCAAGGGCTCTACATGCACATAGCAGTAACCCTGTTTTAAGGTCTCTCTTAACAAGAACTTGTTGCCCTATGTGCAAAGATTAAGTTGAGGAGAAAAAAATTAGTCTCCATGTCTTTGAAATTTATTGTGTGTTTCAGACCCTCTAGCCAACTATAGAGGAACAGTATAGCCAACTAGCAGCAAAAGCAAGGTATATTTCTAGCACCAAGGGCTTTTCTGCACAGAAGTTTACTGCCTACAATTAAGTGAGGCACTCAATCAACCAAACAGCCATTCAGTATTCCTTTGCTAAAATCCAACCATGTATGTTCAAGTCCCTCCTGTGCAATGTGGCTTTTTTTGTGCCACTCCTTAGCATGGTCCACCTGTGCAGCCCTAGATACTACTCTGAATTGTTTTTGCAAGTCTCCAACAAGTGATTGGCTAGCTACCAATGCACTAGTGAATACATCTACCAATATTTTTGCCTTCAATAATCTCCTCTGAGTGCTAAAACTGTCTCCATCAGCCTGAATGTGTAAATTTGAGAAATAGTTCTTTTATTTGCGCAGAATGCTGGTCACACCACATGCAATGTTCTTTGCCTCTACTATGGAAAGCACGATGTGTTCAAGAAGAGGAGTGGCCATTCAATTGGATCATAGGAGAGCTTAGTGAAGTAACAGCACTTGTAAGGATGCAAGTGGTATGACTTCTGAGGAGAGTTCGAGCAGAAGAAGTAAAAAAGCTGGTAGAGAATCTTAGCAAGGTAGATTTGATGGGGCCAGCAAAAAAGAAAGAGAAAGCAAGTTTATCAGTGGCTAATGAAAACCAGTCCTATAGATCATCACCCCCACTCAGTCTTGCTGAACCCTAGCAAGTCCTCTATGCCCTACTCAATCTTCTCTTTGATCTCACATATCCTCTCACTCACAGAACAAATGATCAAGATGAAAGATTCCTCAAAGCTCCTTTGCCAATAGAATATTGAGCTGCAAAAAGAACTAAGCAAAGTATTGCAAATATCAGCAATGGTGATTCATTATTGAATAATGAAGGTATGAGCGAGAAATGCAGATCATGTGGAGCAACTAGAGGAGGAAAACAAGGCCCTGTCTTCTGAGCTGGTTTTGTTGAAGGCCAGATTGCACATGGTGGAGGAGGAGCTTGCTGTCCAAGTTGAATTTTACTAAGCACATGTGTAGGCTAACCCTTGAATAAGGCACTCAAACCAACCAAGTAGACAAACAATGCTGTAGCACAGGGGTCAGCAAGCAGCAAGAATTGAATTGTGGAGGAGTTGACCATACCTAGCCCATGAGCAATATTTAGGTGAGTCTAGGTTGTCCACTAGGGCCTAATGCTACATTGCTGACATTTTTTGAAAGAATGGCTGTGGAGCCACCACACCCTTTGTGCTGTGCTTACAACCTCCTTGCTTGTTTAAGATGGTCTTAATTTTATCCACCTCCAGTTCAAGCTACTTCAAAAGGTTTTGTGTGAGATGACTCTGTAAGACTGAGCCCCTGTGGTCAGTGGAACCTGACAGTCCTTGAAGCTCTTATTTTTCTAGTGCAATTTTTGCTTCAGATTAAATCAGGTCTGTGTATTTAACTTAAAAAGAGAAGTTAATTCCCCCCAGAGTGGTCAACAGTACTGCTGGGCTAGGGTGTATGCTGAGCCGGTGATCCTACAGCAGGAGCAGTCACATACAATGGAAATCATTGCAGTGTAAGCTGGGTCCAACACTAAAATAGTAGATGTAGGTGAGCAAGTGAGGCCAGCCAATTGAGAGCAAATTTATGATTCAGTGGGGATCCAAGTCAGTGAAGATGACTCATGGGCATACAAGCTTTGAAGATGGAGCTACCTCCACTGGAAAATGGGGCCCTTTGTGGGAGCTATTTAAGAAGGAGTTGGTTCAAGATGTGGAAGTGCACTGCAATTAGATGCTCACAAAGCTTTTAACCAAGCAGTGAACTAACTTGTGTAAGTGACATTTAGCAATGCCTAGGGTTACACTAAACATTTGCAGTGTGGATCTGCTGCCACCATGGATTGCTAGACAGCCTAACTTCAGCATGGGCTTACATTGAAGCCACTGCCAACCCTAGACAACATACTCTCTGACCTGTGGCAGGAAATGCTAGTGCATATGGAAGTAACTCCACACCCACCTGAGCCAGAGGCTAACTTGATTGACATGACATTGAAGCCCTCAGGCAAAGGTGAAATTGACCTTAGAATGGGGAGGGTCTCAGAGGAGGTATCAGAAAAAGTAAATTAGTAAACATTTGTAAAATGTAAATTGTAAGAGAAAGGACTATCTATGATTAGGAAAATTGAAAATAATGAGGAGTTGGTGAGTAGATTGAAGAACAACATACTTAGCTACAGGGCAGCTGGAAGAGCATTTATTTATGCAATGGTTTATAAGGATTGGCACCCTTCCATGCTTGTTCTGACCAGGTTGTGTAGAAGTCCTTGCCTTGGTCACCTCAGAGCAGATGGAGCAGACTAGCCTTAGCTAACTCTGGCCTGGCAGTGGTGGAGCTGTTGAAACCATACTATGTGTGCCTTTTGCTACTGGCACCCTTCTGCGCTCGTTTCAACCAGGTTGTGTAGTAGTCCTCAGCTTGGTCACTTTGGAGTGGGTGGAGCAGACTGGGCCTAGCTAACCCTGGCCTAGCAGTGGCAGAGCTGTTGAAACTGTATTATAGAACTCTATAGCAACTATTGATGGCCCTCAGCATAAATTAGCACATGCCTCAGGCTCAATACTTGCCCTTGAAGGCTGGTTACTCCTGCAGGGCTGGCCACCAGGCAGTGGCCCTGGGCAACTGCTAGACTAACTCTAGGAATAAATGCGAAAGAAACTTCTACCTACTATATTCTCTTGCACCACTCCTAAAGCCAAGACAGTCCAAGGCCAGGACATGGCAAGGAGTTGGTAGTTCAAGTTTAAAAAAGCTCACAAACCTGAAATTAATTTGCCAGCTGGCTGCCATAACTCATTTGGTGGTTTAACTCTTTGCTTCTGCCCATGCCACTTCATGCCCCAGTGCTAGCCAGCAAAGAAATATTGGCATTTGTGCAATTGGTTGCAGAGGATGCGAGTGCTTTTCATTTCTTACCTTGAACAATATAAATGTATTTTAAGAGCAACTTCACCAGCTGGCAGATGTGCAGTTGTCAATGAGATTCACCAAAGACATTCTAGAATAAAAAGTCTGCAAGTTTTTGAGTAGTGTGGAAAAGAAGTGGCAGTCAACAAAAGAGTTTGCATAGCCCTAGCATGTGGAAAAGACTCTATCAAAGAGTCTAGATGGGCAAAGAGGATGCTAGTTCAGAAAACTAGTATAAATTCGAGCGAGAAAGAGAGGCAGTCTTTTTTCAACTCAATTCCTGTTTTTACTGTTAGTGAACTTGAAGTTAAATATCCTCCACTTAGTGAATGCATTGCAGAATCAAGAACAAACACAGAAAAATTGTGTGAGCACTTTCATACAGGTTACCAGCTTGATAAGAGGCACAAGTGGCTTCTCATTCATCTTATTAACTCCAACAAGCTTTGCTTAGATATATTAAAGAACTGCAGCTGTATATTGAGGAATAAAAGTGGAGAATTAATAGTGATTCTACAAAGCATGTGCCCAGCAGAGGATTTGGTCAAGTGGGCAGATTCAGTGATGGAGAGGAGTGTGGCTGAGGGTGAATATTAGGGCAAGTCTTTTTTTCCCTTTTGCTAATCTAAGCAAGGCTGATGAGAACATGCAGGAAGAAAATCCAGGCAAATTTGTACAAATGGAGTACTGTCATGTCTCTGGGACTTATGCTTGCTCAGCACTCATTCTCCACTCTCCTCCTTCGTGGCACCTGCTTCTTTGCCCTGGCATGATCAGTGATCACTCGCTTGACTGCTGCTTGCGCTCTCAGCCCTGCTCCAGTCTTATGCACTCTCTGCTCTTGACAGTACCATTGCATTTGTGGACATCATGCATGCCACAGGATTTGCCTAGTGGACTGAGCCTCTTGTGGTCAGCAGAAGACACATCTCAGTGTACCTCCTTGTAGGTTCGAAATCTGAAAGCATGGAGTTCAACTCCATGTTAGCTAATGGATCTCTAATAATGTACCTTTCAATTCTAAACTCTTCAAGGGAAGTCCATAGTACAGGCTTAACCTTTCTGGCCACAAGCTTGTATTTCTTTGAAAACATAGAGTTTCTTCTTGTTATACCAAGAGTGTCAGGTATTTGAGGTAGTTCACCATTCAAATATGCTGACAATGTCTTTTGATCTTCTTTCTCACATTCCTTGCCAGCTGCAAATGCTTGCAAGTAGACATTTATTTCTCTCCTTACTGAATTTACTATGTTCCATAGAATATCCACTGACTACTATCTCTTCATCTTAAGTCTCAGCACAACTCACTACAATTTCTCCCTAGTCAGTAACCAGTTCATTGAGACTCAAAATTTTGACTCTCTTTCAATAGCCAGCCACATCACTTTTAAGCATCTTCCCTCTTTCAATAGGTAGAGCTGTTCAACAACCTGTGTTTGGGTCTCTAATGGTGATGATGGCACTTCTATCTGGCAAGTTTTGAATAGTGCTCTTGTCAAATGGATGTTTCAACAAGACAGTGTATGCTGGCTTGTCAATGTGCACTTGCAAATAGACAGTAAAGCCTTCAGCAAAAGTGAATGGTACATTCCTTGCTAAACCAACATACTCATTCACTTGTTGGTACATGCATAAGCATATGTCTGAGTCCCAAGTCAATTCTAGCTTCAAAGCTTCTCTCAATGCTATGCAGACTATTTGAGATCCACTGTCTAAGATTGCTTCTACTCTGTCTTTCCTATTGATTATAGAGTTCAATGAGCATAATCTTTGAGGAAGGATCTGGGCATTGACCATTGACCATTCTCTACACAGATGATGATGGATGGTCATCCATACATATCTCTGCACAAAATAATTCTACATTGGGCATACTTACTATGCAGCAACCTGTTGCTCCAAAATGACCAAACAGCACACCCTTCTACCCACCACAAGCCAACCTGACAGTGATAACCAAGCTCTAGTACCTTCTATCCTTAATCCCAGCTAACATGTAACAAAGATTGTCTGCCTAGATTGCAAGGTCAACACCTGCACTTGTGGCCATGCAAGAAATGATGCAACAAGAGCAAGAGGCATGTGAGGATAAGAAGGCCTGAGCAAACAATAAAGAGGCACCAATGGCAATGATGGTGGAGGGCCTATACACATACCTATTGACTCTAAAGATATTTGAAGAAAATAGTTGTCACGACCCACTACCAACCTTCAAGACTTAGGCCCGGCCCCAGGACTCCAACCTCCTCAAACCCACCTCCACGACCGTCCCAGGCCCAGACTGCTACCCAGCCAACTACCTCAGTAACCTCTGACTATCACTGCTTGTCACCACCACCAGCCACTGCTACCACCGGCACTCCCCCAGCCATCACCATCAGCGCTAGCTCCAGCTATCACACTGCCCACATCAGCACCAGCTTCAACTATCCCTGGCACTTCCCCAACTGCAGCTGCCACATCAGCACTGGCACTGGCAACACTTGACCTCCATCACGCATCACAATCATGCATCACTACCGACCCAACCTCTGCATGCCATGCCCCGCTTCTGCTCACCTCCTTACTACTTCGCCACTGCATGTCTCTGCGTTCCTAGAGCAAGACCTTCCATGCTACACAACATGTCTCAACCTTCACCACTGCCTTGTATAATTCCTGAGTCTCACTCTGAGCCCCAGCACCATGACTTGCCACTGGAATCCAGGCCTGAGCTCCTGGGCTTACTTCCTGCACAGTATATAAGTCGTAGAGTAGCAAGTAATACTCTAGTCTTGATATTGCTGTACTTCTCATATCACTTCTTCATGTTTTGTTTCTGTCTCATAGTCTTGCACATTCTAGTCTCTGTTTTTCAACTCTGTTTCATTTTACACTATACTCATCTCATATCTCCTCTTATTCATTGTCTCTACTCATTTCCTACTCTAATTCCATCTCTGCTTTACTCTTTCTCTCTTTTTTTTGACTTTTAAATTCTTTTTGTCTCTTTTGTCTTCTGCCTCAAGTCTTGACTCGTTCTGTTTCCACTTCCCCTTATCTAATCTCGACTCTTTCTCCTTTTGGCTTGCTTGATCTCTGCTTTTCTCACTTCTATCCCCAGGACTTGCTAAATCCCCATGCTTGCCCAATTCTTTACATGTTGATCCCCAGAACTTGCTCACGCATCGATGCTTGCTCACAAGCTACACCTCGGGCCTTCAGCCTGAGTCTTAGCAGTGGGAAGCTTCGCTCCCTTGAGGGCTTCACCCCCAAACCCCCTCTTAATTCCACCCCTAACCTTGCTTTGCTCGGTCAGGGCCTCGGTTGGCTACTTAAAGCTTCATTCCAGCCTCAACCTCGCTTTGCTCAGTTAAAGCCTTGGTTGGGGGACTCAAGGCATAGCCAACTCAATGTTTCATTCCAGCCTCAACCTCGCTTCACTTGGTTAAAGCCTTGGTTGGGGGTTCAAGGCATAAGCCAACTCAATGCTTAGATTACTTTCAAGCAACTTGATGTGCGATACAGTAAGTGTAATCATTCAATTCAAGGCTTGATTACTTTTATGCAACTAACTTGATATATACAATCTAAATATACAGTAAGTGTAATGATTCAATAATTGACT
>JABCKQ010008878.1:0-15793 GCA_018857305.1 Termitomyces sp. T159_Od127 | reverse complement strand
TCTATATATATTTTTTCGAGGCGACGGGACGGCTATAAACTAGGATTGAATGGGGTAGCAAGAAGGAAGGTGTGACGCCGCTGGAGCCAATATTATGCGAGCGTAAAAAGGTAATTCAATATAAAGACTGTAGGAAATACCAAGGGTGGGCGTGATGGGTGATCAAAAGAACTAAACGGCTAAGAGAACAAGATCTGAGAACAATTGGTGAATTAGTGTTAGGCTGACTGACTTGATTGAACGAACTGCGTTCAACTCACTGTGCTGACAAACTTGGGTGAAGGACAAAGTCCTGGTGTGATAAGTTCGTATGTAGCCTGTGTGATGGCAATAAGAATGACTTATTGCATGCTGTGACGGAGAGTCCCTACTTTTACCAGTAGTTCTACTGACGGTAAACAAGACTGGTGAGATAAACACTACTCTGTGATGCCTTGGTGAGGAAGAGAACTACTGAGCACTGTGGCAGAGTCACTGAGCTCTTACCTGAACGGACTGAGGTGGCGGTTGGAGTGTAAGACCGTTGCACCATCTGAAAACATGCTAAAAAGTGTAGCATGAATAGAAAAGTCTGTTCTGAGTGAGACACAACAAACCCTACTGTTTCCAGCCCGGCTGCTGCCAAACAATGGCTCTGGACTGAGAATGGCTTGTGGCTTGGCTGATTGGGAAAGGTGGTGGGAGAAGAGGTTGGAGCTTGCCATTCAGAGGCCTCCAGAAACGCTCCTTACCCCTGGAACCCGCATTTATGTCGACCCCACATGATTATTTATTTTGATGGGTAGTCTGTTTCCAACTTTTTTCAGTTTGTACAAGCACTCGCCACTATCCATTGTTCACCTCACTTTCTGATACAAGCAAAAAATGACATTTTAGCTCATACGAGACCACATTGACGCCTTTGAGAGGTGTTGCTCTGTCACATGTCACAAAAAGTCAAACACGTGGACAGAACCTTGGTTGAAGACAGCGTATTCTAGGCTGAAAAAGTCAAGATTATAGCATATTCAAGGGTCATTTTAGGGTCAAATTTTGGACAGACATATAGAGGAGCTTCCTGGGCTTATGGGCAATGAAACTATGTACACAAACACACATGACATGAAAGATGCTGAGACAAACAGACCATATGTCAACACAACTCGATTAGCAAAGAAGTAAACGTGAAAAAAGAAAAAGTTTAAGAGGTGCAAGAAACAATACCAAGAGCTGGAATGAATTTGTAGTGTAAGTTCTTTAGCAGTGCTTTCGTCAAGATGTCCACTATCATGTCAGAAGTCAATAACCATGAAGTCAGTCTTGAAAGAACCAGTCTGAAGTTGTTCTCAAATAAAGTGGTAACATATGTCTATGTGTTTTGAATGTGAAGTTATGGATTTGGAGTTGGCAATTTTGAGGGAACTCTTGTTGTCACAATATAATGGAAGAGGTCAAGGGATAAGTAGGCCAATGGAGGTGAGTAAGAACTGAATGGGCTACAGCCTCTTTAATGGCATGAGACAATGCCATGTATTCAGCTCCTCTGGAAGAGTGACAGTTCATTGTTTAGTTGACAACCAAGAAACTGAACTTGATGAAGGAAAAAGCAAAACCAGAGACACTCCAATGATTTGATGTGTCTGATGCCCAATCAGCATTGACAACATCAAAGTCTGCAGGTAACAATAAGTGCACTGGAGGATTGCTGGGTGGATGAGAAAAATTGAATTCTAGTCCAAAGTCTCTAGTGGCAGAGATGTAGCATAAGACTTGTTTGGCTACAAGAAGATGAGCACAGATTGACGGATGATGTGATGATGTGACGTCGATTATCCCCTTCCCATCCCAGTATTGCAAGTGAAAAGCCAAAGCAAGCCTTTGCCCACTGAGCTGACACCCCCACCAGGTCCTATCATACCATACAGATGGATTAGCATTATGTTGACTAAAAGCCATTGATGTGAAGGTGAGATCTGGACATGTGTAAAGACTGAGATAAAGTATTGAGCCCACAATGCATTGAGAGTGTACCTTGATTTCTTTGTCAGGAACTTCAGATGAAGCATTCACAGATGCTTCCAGAAAATTGTCAAGGTTGCTGTGAAGTGGTGGAGAGAGTGGAGCAGCATCAAGTAGACTTCAGCCTTTGGCATACCTCTGCTGGTATTCCATCCCACTCCTTTGCAACCCTCTCCCACAATTCATGCACACCATGAGGAGGTGTTTCATACTGCCTAAGCTGCTCCTTGAGGTACTCCCAGAGGTGTTCAATAGGGTTAAGATCAGGGGATTGGCCATCAGAGAACATTAGAGTTGTTGTCTTCAAACCACTTGTTAGCCCTCTTGGAATTGTATTTGGAGTCATTGTCCTATTAAAAGTAGTGGGTACCCTCCTCCATCTCCAACTTTTCAAAGCTCTTCTTTGCTCCATCATTCAAAATTTCACAGTACTGCTCTGCATTCATGATTCCCACCACCTCTACCAGCTTTCCTACTCCATTCCGACCCATACAGCCCCATACCATGAGATTAATCCCTCCTCCATGTTTCACAGTAGGTGTAGTGGTTCAGTTTGAAATGTCTTCTCTTTATAGCTTCCACACATACTGCTTTCCATCTGATCCAATCCTGTTAATCTTTGTCTCATCTGTCCACAACACTCTTTTCCAGTCCTCCACAGTCCAGTTCTGATGCTCTTGAGCCCATTTAAGTCATAGTTGCCAATGTCTAGCTTTGAGCATAGGAACTTTCCTTTTTGTAGCAGATCAATACTGTCAGGGGACTTCCATTTTTGGTCTACATGAGGCACTTCCAGCCCACCTTTTGCACCACTCCCTGGGTCCCCTGGAGCTTGCTCTAGACCTCCAGCGATCTCCAGAGATCTCTGAAGGTTGTTTCCTTTCTAGGAAACTCCCAAAACTTCCTGCACTTCCATTTCAAGCATTATCCAAGGTTAAGGTTAGCTCTGGTCACCTGTACAGTTGTTCTCACACCTCCGCTGCTTGCTGATGCACCGCACCAAGCAGTGGAGATCCTTAGACTTGTTCTCTTTGGATTCCCCTTTGCTAAGTGATTAGTTATCATTATATTGTTGATTATCATTTCTAATATAATTTTGAATTCCCCTCTGCTAGTTGTATAACTGAGCTGTGACTCCTATAGGTTGCCCTTATGAATATCTTTCTTTTTTCAGCACATTCTGAACAGTCTTAGGAGAGACAGGGTTGAAAATGATGTTGATAAAATCAGTGGCCTGAACAGCTATATCAAGTCTCCCAGTTGAGATTTGTCAAATAGTAGCCTATTTATTATGTGGAGTAAGCTTAGTTAGATGGTTTTCAGGATGGTTTTCCTTGTCCACCTCCAACTCTATACCAATCCTCCCAATAGTAGACTTCCCTAGACCAGTTTGAGCCTCAATCTGTCAGGTTCTGCTGACCATAGGGGCTCAAACCACTGAGCAAATCATTACATAGCAAATGTAAGGAGAGTGCTTAACGTCTGTGGAACTCCTTCCACAGAGCTAGCAAGCACTGGTGGGTGAAAGTCAAGCAGGCATAGAGGCAGGCAAGAGTCAGACAAGGGACTGACAGAGCTTGACCAAGTGAGTGAATGTCACTAGAAAGCTTACAGTTGGTTCAGTGTGTAGGCCAAAAAACACTGCTATTGTTCAGCCTGGGCCAATGCCTGCCGCAAAGACACCCCCAACTGAGCCCCCAGCACCCTTGTCTGGCTCGACCGGCGCAACTTGAAGACCCAACAACCCTTGATCAAGCTCAATCACAAACACCTCAGCCCCTTCAAGGTCCTCTAGAAGGTCTCAACTCATGCCTACAAGCTTGACCTACCCTCAGAACTTAAGGGACTACATCCAGTCTTCCATGTTTGCCTCTTCAAAAAATATGCCCTGAACCCCTTCCCTGGACAGCAACCCAGCCAACTGCCCGCCTATCAAAGTTGAAGACAAATACCACTACAAAATCGACTACATCCTCAACTCCTGACTTGTCCATGGCTGCCTTTACTACCTCATTCACTGGAAAGGCTATGGGCCCAAGGACGACACTTAGAAATCTCAGAAGAACCTCACCAGCGCTCTTGCCAAGCTCTGGGACTTCCATCAGCAGCACCTTAACAAGCCCCAGGACCCCTGAGACTAGTGCTCATAGATAGCATTAGTGGGCATAACCTCCGCCTCTAGTTTCATTAAGGATTCAACTCCCACCAAGACCCCTATGTGTTTCTTTACATACTTACTTTGTTTAATTCTCACAACTTATAAAAAAACCCTGAATGCAATAATAAAATCAATATCTTAATGGTACAATTATTACAGTTTGACAAAAATGAAACAAGTTCAAAAAAGGATTTTCAAGGACCTGGGAGGTGCGGAGCTCAGTGACTAGTCGGCCTCCTCATCACTCCTCACTGCTCTGCTCTCCCCTGCTGCTGGCCCTATGACTACCATTGCCGTTTCCATCTGGGCCGCCAGTAATGCCAGGTGGTTCTCCTGCAACAGCAACATCTTCTCTGTGTTGACCACCACATTCAGCCACAACTCCAGGGCAATTGCATTGTGTCACCAGTGCCCTGCCAGCAGTAAGTCTAGCTGAGCCAGACCAATGGTCCAGCTCTATGAGCAGATTGAAGGGCATCCAGCCCACGCTCTCCCAGAGCAGTGCTTGGGCCACTGACACGTTGTTGAGGAGCAACTGGTGCTCCCAGGCCCAGCCTGTGCCAAAGGTCAGTCAAGGAGGTAAATAATCAGCAGGCCACTCATGCAGAACTCCCTCATGACACAACACCACCTTCACCAATGCCCAGTCCCGCTGCTGAACTGCCTCTTGCTCTGCCGCCCATGCTACCTCCACTGCCTGCCCCTCTCCTGGCATCTCCCCCACGACTTTCAATTCCAACTCCACCATCTGGGCCCTTAGAGCCGCTAGCTCCACCAGCTCCGCCTTCTGCTCCTTCATCGCTACCAGTGCCATGTTCTGGTCCCATTGAGCTTGGTCCTGATCCATTGCCGCCACCATCACCTCACTCTGCCTCCTCTTTGACTGCTCATATGCCTCCTGCAAACGCCAGCATAAATTGATGGTTGACGCCAGCAAGCTCTGCTCTATCAACTCCTGTGAGGGGGGGCTGAGAACATGCCAAGGTCAGTGAAAAAACGTGAGGCCCTGAGAGGCCTGCCAGAAATGCATCGCTTTTGGGCCTCTTGCTTGGCCCCACTTCTGGAGATAGAGAGGCCTGCTGCATGCCTCAGATGACTGCTGATGGCCACTGCCTCCCACATGGTGGGCCCACTCTGATAAGAGGGGCTGGAGCTGACTCCTTCTCCTCATTCTTGCTCAACTCCTCCCCCAATCTAGACTGGCCCTCCTCACCCTCCCTGGAATGCAAAGCTCCCTCTCTACTCATTGTCACTACCGCCACCAATGACTTGGGACCCCTCTCCATCTGCTCCAACACCTACTTTAGCGTCCACCCCTGCTCAGCTGCCATGCATGATGCCTGCCACAACTATGATACAGAGCATCTCTTGTGCTTAGACTGGCATGAGAGGCACACAGATGAGTCCCAGCAAGCCCCAGCCACCAGTGCCTTGAATTCACAAACTGTTCTGCAGTGGGCATAGAACAAACACTACAACCTATTAGGACCAGTGAATAAAAAGGTAGGAAGTACTAACCAGTCCATAGTGGCAACATCAGGCCAACATCAGTGGACTTCAAGGACGACCTACTGCCACAGCAAACTGCTCAGGCGTAACATATGCCTGGGCCACTCAACTAGCCACTGGCAACAGATGAAAAACTCCCAGAGCCAAGAGAGGCTGTGATGGACAGACTGGCAACACAAGTGCAGATTGGACCAGCCGATGCTGTACAATGACCATGGAAAGCATACAAGCCAGCCTCACCACTGACGATGGTGTGCCTAGGAAATGCAGCATCAGTGAGTAGGTATCTCAGGACAAAAAAAAACTCATGATGTGTCACTGCTGCCTGCTGATGATCCCAGCAATGCTCAAAAAACGCCTGGCACTCCCCATAGGCTGCCCATGCATCCATATTGCTCTTGTCAGAAGGAGGAGAAGTAGAGGACAACAATGACAAAGAGAACATGAGGAGAGAATGGTTGAAAAATTGGCAAAGTTTTTTTTTTTTTCTTTTATCTGCATATGGGACTTCTTGATGACCACCGGACTCGACTTTGATGCTAGAAGCAGTACAGCCACTCACAACTTCACACATCTCAAGGGTCTCAATGCTGAAGAGGGAGTGATGTCACAACCTGCTACTGACCCCTGGAACTTAGGCCTGGCCTTGGGACTCCAACCTCCTCAAACCCACTTCCACGACCATCTTGGGCCTGGACTGCTACCCAACCAACTATCTTGACAGCCCCTGGCCATCACTGCTCATCACTGCCACCAACCACCACCACCCCCAGCATTCCTCTGGCCATCACCACCTATGACTGCCACATCAGCACCGGCCCTGGCTATCACTGACACTTCCTCAGCTGCAGCCACCACATCAATGCCAGCGCTAGCAGCACCCAGCGCTCTCTCCAGCCCATGCTGAGACTCCCATCACACATCACAATCATGCATCACCACCAACTTGACTTCCACATGCCACCACTTCTGCTCACCTGCTCACTGCCTCACTGCTACATGTCTCTGCACTCCCAAAGCAAGACCTTCCATGCTGCACGACATGTCTCAACCTCCACCACTATCTTTCTCAACATCCACCACTACCTTGCACAATTCCTGGGTCTCACCTTGAGCTTGGTGCTGCAACTTGTTACTGGAACCTGGGCCTGAGCCCTGAGGCTTACTTACCACACAGTATATAAGTCGTAGAGTAGCTAGTACTCTAGTCTTGATATTACTGTACTTCTTATCTTGTTTCTTCATGTTTCATCTCTGTCTCATAGTTTTGCATGTTCTTGTCTCCAATTTTTGACTCTGTTTCATTTTGTATCATATTTGTCTCATATCATCTCATCCTCATTGTCTCTACTTGTCTCCTACTCTAATTCTATCCCTGCTTCATTCTCTTTCTCCTCAAATCTCTAAGTTCTCTTTTCCTCACTT
Organism: Termitomyces sp. T159_Od127; assembly: GCA_018857305.1. NCBI lineage: Eukaryota > Fungi > Basidiomycota > Agaricomycetes > Agaricales > Lyophyllaceae > Termitomyces > Termitomyces sp. T159_Od127. The sequence goes on along the minus strand of JABCKQ010008878.1, from coordinate 8,703 downwards.
GTCTCTCGCCTCAAGTCCTGACTCATTTTGCTTTTCCTTTTTCTTATCTTATTTCAACTCTTTCCCCTTTTGGCTCATTTGACCTCTGCATCTCTTGCCTCTGTCCCCAGGACTCACTAAGTCCCTGCACTTGCCCCAGCTCTCTATTCACTAATCTCTGAGACTCACACCTACCACTGGGACTCATCTTCCACCCCTCCTTGGCACTCACCCCCCTGCCCAGCGTTATTGGTGAACCCTTGCTCACACCCCTGGCCCCACTTTGGTCTCCTACACCTTGTGCTCTTACCAGTACACTGTGTCTGTGGACACCATGCACACCACGTAAGGTATTCACCCAGTGGACTGAGCCCCTGTGGTCAGCAGAACCTGACACATACCAATTTCTAACCCTCTTGAGTAAGTGAGTTTGTAATCTGAGGTCTCCTCCACTTACTTAAGCACATGGACCAAATCATTCCAGTGCATGGGACCAGGGTTGAATTGGAACCAAGCTAGAAGTCCAATTGCAAATGACAAGTCTGGTTGCATAGCAACTTGAAAGATGGTTTTCTCAAGTATTTTATGTTGTAGATGTGTCAAAAACATTGTTGTTGAGCATGTTTGTAATTATATATTTGTTCCTCTCAATCGAAGACTGTACACAGAGATCTGCCCTCAAGATAGTGTATCTTAAGGTGTAGTATGCACTGTCAAGTATCCAGAACCAGTCTCTTCCTCCTTGCATGAGGCTATAAAGAGTTTTCAGAAGGTTCAGCTTTTCACCCTCCTTCTTTGAAAACTCTTCCAGTATGTCCATGTATACTTTGAATCTAGGAACATTATTCAAGTAGGCAGAAATGAAGTTGACTTGCCAAATTTCTAAGTCAAGGGCAGCAGCCACCATGATTGTAATCCAAAGTGATTCTAACCTCATAACAGCGTAATTCTTGTCATAGTTCTCCCCCACAACTCAGCTGTGCCTTCTACTTTATAATGTTACCATCTACATTGTATTTAATTGCCAAAACACAGCAAAAACTAATGGTATTCTTCTCAGCTGAAACATCTTACTTGCATACCACACATCAGACTGCTTTGTCCTCCATCATACATAGCTCTTGCTAGATGGCTGACAGCCATTTATTGAGTTCTGCATTGCCTCTGCATAAGCCCTTAGAATGTTGTTCTTATTATCAAAGTTTACTGCTGTTAAGAGCACTATGTATGCATACATATGTGTTGCATGCAAGATATGATGTTGAAGCATTCATGAGGTCAAGGCCTTGAAGGCAGACTGACTATCATGGGGTGGTGAGTGCTGATATATTTGTGGCAGGTGCAGCAGGCATTGATGTCTCAATAGCAGCATCAGAGTCACACATCATGGTGGAATTGGGCCCAGATGGTGGGATCTGTAGTGAACAGAGTGGTGCATTGTAATGGATGCATGGAGCAACTGGCTGGCAGGGAGTGAGCACACTTAGTGCATTTTTAGGTACAGGCAGTGCAATTTTTGGTAAGTCATCCAAATCATTGACAACTGTGAAAGATCAGTGATCAATTCTTTCATCAAAGATCACATCATGTAGAGTGACTATGGTTCTAGTAACTCTGCTCAATGGTCTGTATCCTTCTCTCTCTGCTGTGTATCATACCATGTTGCATTTGATGGATCTAGAGTCAAGTTTAGATTTAACAAGATTCTCAGGGATTTTTGCAAATGCCATACAACTGAACAGTCAAAGGTGAGCAATATCCTGTCTTTGCCTTGTTCACATCTCTTCAGTATCCTGTTGTGTTGAGCTGATGGCAGCTGATTCCTAGTGTATATTTGCATTGTTGCTGCTTCAGTTGACATGTCTTTTGGTAACTTGCTGTTGACTAACAGGCATCTCATGCCCTTTAAACAGTATGTATTGCACATTTGATAAAAGCATTCTACAAGTGAGCATATGAGACTACCAATTTGAGTATGATGCTAGTTTTGATGCAATAATTTTCCCATTGCTTGTTTAGCCACTTGTATCCTGTGGTCCACTTTGACCATGAATAGTCTGTGGTCTATCTGATGCTCTGACTCAATGTGATAAGTGTTTAAGGCATTTAAGGTGATAGTAGCATCCTTTCATGTCAAGAAGTAGCCTGTAAGGCAAAAAGTACAACCATCTACCACTAGCATCATATATGTGGTCTTCTCCATGGATCTCATCAACACTGGACCCCAAAAGTTGAAATATATGCAATTGTTAGAGTTTTGTTTTATTAGGTGCTCTTCATTGTATGAGCATATGGTGTGTTTCCCATAAACACAGTCCTTACAAAAATCTCTAACATTCAGATTACCTTTGATTTTCAGACTGTAAACCAAGCCTTTATTTGCCACACTGCAGATTGTATCAACACTAGCATGTCCAAAATATTAGTGCAACCCATCAAGATCTACCAGTATACACAGAAGTGAGGCTACTATAGCTGTTGGTGTTGTAGCATTGCTAAGAGCCTCCAGTGAGTACATTCTATGGGTGCCATTTATAATGAATACTTCCCTTCTGTCAAAGCTCATAAATACAGCTTTGTCTCTGTCAAAAGTCAAGAAGAAACTGGCTTTGTCTAGTTTTCTAATGGAGATGAGGTTTGCTGATAGGTCTGGTGTGTGGAGAGCATTGGTGAAGAGAAGTTTTATCAGCCCTTGACTGGTTTTTGTCATCTTCTATGCTGTGCCTTTGCCCAAAATTCAAAACATCACTTTTTTTGTAGCAGCCTGCCTCTGTTTCGGTATGATGTATAGGATGTACTCAGTAAATTCATCCCTGTTGACAAAATAGTGATTACTTGCTTTGGAGTCAGCAAAGGTAGAAACAGTCCCTCTTTTAGTTAGGAGCAGCACCACATTAGTGCCTGAGTCAGAGTCAATTGATGTTATAATAGCTAGTGCATACAACTCCTGGAAAGCTTTTAGTGGCTGTTCAGCATTTATAAAATTTGCTATGGTAGTTGGTTAGTTTGCTGTCTTAAATGCTGCAAGTTTAGCTAATGCCTGATCTCTGTTTCAGAAGTTTGGAAGAAACTGCCTCTCTCTGCCTCCACTTCATCAGTAATAATTTTTAGTGGTGTGACTATTTTGCTTGTAGTTTGGGTTTGTGCATAAAAGCCTGGGTCTTGGGGGCTTTGTATTGGTCTGGAGGGCTGTAGCTGATGCATTGGCTGGCCTTTGCATCTTCAATCTTTCTCAATGAACAAGTAAGCCCAATATCAACTTAGTGGAAGTCTTTGTAGAGTATATGCTTGCTACTACCATGTTTCAAGACTTAGAGAGTGATGTTATAAAGAATGGAGCAGAACATGGAGTCTGGAATTATGGCTTCCTTCTCTATAGCTTCTTGCCATCTGTGTGAAGATTAGTAATGTGTGTTGGGAAGTCTGCTCCATCAGCAAGCTATACAGTGCAAAAAACATTCTCTGCTCCCATGGCAGCCAAGTTGAATATGACTCTATATGCATCAGTAAATGACCTTCAGGCTTTGTCAGCTGTTCTTTCCATTTTAATTTCCAGATCCACTGGGTTTTTGCAGTTGTAGACCATTAGTATCAGAGGACTTCCATTTTTGTCTATACTGACTTTTATTTGTTCTGCCCCTCTCCACTTCAATCTGCCTCCTTGTGCTACTCCTCAAGGCCTCTGAAGCTCACTCTAGACCTCCAAAGATTTTCAGAGGTTGTTTTTTTTGAGCAACCTCCAAAACATCCTGCACTTTTCATTTAAACATTGTCAAAGTCTGAGGTTAACTCTGATTATTTTGTACAGCTGTTCTCATGCCTCTGCTGCCCACTGATGCACTGTACTAAGCAGTGGAGATTCTTAAACTTGTTTTTTTTTTAGATTCTTCTCTGCCAAGTAATTAGTCACCATTGTACTGTTGATTATTGTTCCTAATATAACTTTGGATCCCTCTTTGTTAGTTGTGTGACTAAGCTGCAACCTCTGGAGGTTGCCTTTACAATTAGTCTCAGTATCTATGCATCTTGCAGGTTCCATTCCTCCTTGCATAGAGTAAGTGAAGTCCAGGCAGTGTACTGGGATGTTTTCAAAGTATCTTTCATAATCTTCAGTTTTCTGTCTGCCTCCTTCAACCTTCGTTTTTCAATCATTCTCTCCAGATATTTCTTTGTACTGCATGCATGTGCAGCAATAATCACTCTGTTTTTAAAGTGAACAAAGTTTGTTCTGGTGAATTGTAGTTCATTGAGGAACATAAATGAACTGTTAAATGTGTTAGTGGATATTTTTCAATAGCAGTGAAAATAGTACAAGTTATTTGTATGTTGTAACTGAAATTAATTCTATGTGGATGCACAAAGAATTGGCAAATGAGGCCTATAACTTGTAGATACAACAGAAGTATTAGATTTTCAGAAGTTACAATAAATATCAAGAGAATTATGATGAGTATTGAATTAACTGAGGAGTGAAGATTGTGTATATCTATATTATAATAAGAAAATAAGGTTTTAGCGCAAAGTATGACAAATGAAAGTGATTGAAGTAGTGGTATAACATACCAAACATCCAAAAAAATAATCTGTCTAATGTAGAGCTGACCAATGCTAGGACATTGCTTATTCAACAGTCCTCAAATAGAGCAATTGTGGAGTTACTGTTGCAGAACATCTGCATAAGCTGTGATGTGACATTGTCTCCAATGTCTTTGAGGAGTGCACAAAGCCAGATGCACTCATGGGCACTTTCAAAAGCAGCCATATACTCTGCTTTATAGAAGGAAGTAGCAACCATATGTTGTTTCCTGACTGCCCAGGATAATGTGCCTGATTCAAGACTCTAAGCATACCCACCCACACTTCATCTGATATCTTAGCAGCTGGTCCAGTTAGAGTCAATGTATCCTCTAAGGTTAATATAATCTTTTCATTCTCCAAGATGTAATTATAGGTTGTGAGTACCTTTTAAGTATCTAACAAGGCATATGGCAGTGTTCCAGTGTGGAGTGCTGTATGAGTCAAGATATTGGATTAGCTATTGTACCCCAAATGTGATGTTTGGGTGAATTGATATTGTGAGATAGAGAAAGCACCTGATGAGCTGACAATAAGAAGTGCATTTGAGAGTACATTGATTCTTCTGAGGTAGAGACTTGCAATAAATGTGCCTGAATTTTGTGTTTAAATTTATTGGCAAGGACAACAGAGTCACAACCTTCTGATTGAACTGATTGATGATTTTTCAGGCTGTTCTGGAACATGAGACACAGTTGCAGACCATCTGGGTTGGGAGGATCACCATCGTATGTGTCCAGGAGTGCTGGACATGGTATTTGCACTTGGAAACCTACTGGGACTACTGAGGCTACTGGCAGAACTGCCAGGGCTGCTGGCAAGGGCTCTGTTTATGGAGGTAGTGCAGTGATAGGGGGTAGGCACTCTAGTAGTGCCTGGAGAGACTGGGAAATGTGAATGATAGGTGGAGAGTTTAGTTGTGTGTTGGGTGAAAAAAGCTTAAGTTAGTTGCATCTGTGTTTCTAGGTGTAGCAGGCGAGTCCAGGCCTCATCCTAAGAAGCTGGAGCATTTGGAGGAGTGTCTGGGTTGGCAAGCTGAAACATAGATTTCTGTGAGTGTTTAAGCCTGGTGGAGAAGTGACAAATAGGGCCCAGAAAATCCTGGCAGGCTATGAGGGGCTTCCAGACCAGAGTTAGGAGATTTGTTCTGCTGTAAGGGCAACCTCTGGAAGCTGTGGCTTAATCACACAACTAGCAGAGGGAAATCCAAAGTTATATTAGATACAATAATCAATAGTACAATGGTAACTAATTGCCTAGCAGAGGAAAATCCAAAGAGAACAAGTCTAAGGATTTTTGCTGCTTGATGTGGTGCATCAGTGAGTGGCAGAGGCATGAGAACAATTGTACAAGTGATTGGAGCTAACCTTAATGTTGGATAATGCTTGAATAGGGAGTGCAGAAAGTTCTGAGGGTTTCCTAAAAAGAAAATGACCTTCAGCAATCTCCGTGAATCTAGAACAAGCATCAGGGGTCTAGATTGAGCCCCAGAGATCTCGGGAAGTGGCATAGGAGGTGGGCAGGATGTAGTGAAGTGTTAAAAATGGAAGTTGACTAGAAGTCCCTTGACAAAACTGGGGTGTAATCACAGTGGTGGTACTACCTAAGTCCCACAAGATCCAGGCATGATGTCCATTCACATCCACATATGTTAACAAGCACTCCTTCTTCTGAGGAGTATACTTTGATTGCTGCAGCTTGTTTGCTGCTTTCTGCAATGTGATATGCCTCATACAGACATGCTTATTATCTGGATATTCAGTCAGAGCAAACAGATGCTCTTTCACATCTTCCTAGGCATAGTAATCATTGTTATAGATGTTGACAGCAATGTACTTGTCCCTGTCAATCATGACACTCCACATTGTCCACAACTGCAAGTTCTTTCCCAGCTGGGTCTTCTTCCTTGTTTTCAATAAGTTCTTTGGGGTCTTCCTTGATGTCACTTGCAATGTCATGTTCACTTGGAGCTGCCACAGTATGCGTGGCTCTGACTTGCACTTTAGGTGGCACATAGCATTTTTTTACAAAGTGACCACTGCGGTCACAATTGTAACACCTTGGCCCTTCACCATCCAGCTTCACCCCAAATCCTCCTACTTTTATAGCAGGCTTCTGAGCATTGACTTTTGCTGGTAGCTCCCATGTAGGCTTTATTCCTACTTGAGGAGTTCCTGCCACTGGTCAGCTATCTGGCACAATTGACTGTTTGACCCTGGATCTGTCAGGTTCTGCTGACCACAGGGGCTCAGTTCATTGGGCAATTCCTTACGTGGCATGCATGATGCCTACAAATACAATGGTACTGTCAAGAGCATGAATGCAAGCGGTGGATGAGTGGAGGATTACCGGTCATGCCAGGGCAAGAGTGCAAGTGGCAGAGGTGAGGAAGGGGGGTTGGAAGACAAGTGCCAGGGTGAGCAAGACTAGAAGGTGAGCGTCGGTACAGAAGCAAGTCTCAGACTTGAAAATTAGATAGCTGGTGTGAGCAAGGGAACTTAGTGAGTCCCAGGATCAGAGATAGTGGGTGTGGAGATCTAACCAAGCTGGAAGGGGAAAGAGTTAAGATGAGAGATAGAGGGGAAATGGGAATGAGTTAAGACTAAGATGAAAGAAGCAAGAGTGAGAGAAGATATTGAGAAACTTAGAGATTTGAGGTGAGAAAGAGAGAAAGAAGCAGAGATTAGATTGAAGAGATACAAGACAAGAAGAAATGAGAGAGATGAGACAATACAAAATGAGTACAAAAGAAAATGGGATAAGTTAAAAACGGAAATCAGGACATGTGAGACTAAAGAACAAAACAGAACACAAAACTAGAGATGGAAGTATGGCAATATCAAGACTAGAGGACTTGATGCTACTCTACAACTTATATACTGGGTAGTACGTAGGCCCTGGGGGACAGGTCTGGGACCCAGTGGTGAGTTGCAGCACTGAAGCTTGAGATGAAGCCTGAGAATTGTGCAAGGTGGTGGTAGTGGTTGATGCATATTGTGTGGTGCAAAGGAAGCTTTTCAAAGGAAGGTCTTGCTTTTGGAGCATGGAGGCATGGAATAGCAGCAACGCAAGGAGGTGAGCAGGAATGGGGTATGGCATGCAGAGGTCAGACCAGCAGTGATGTGTGGTCATGATGCATGATGAGTGTCTTAGTAGTAGCTAAAGAGGGTTCAGCATAGGCCAGAGAAAGCACTAGGAGTTGCTGAGGCTGGCGCTGATGTGGCAGCTGCAGCTGGGGGAAGCACTGGAGATAGCCAGGACCAGTGCTGATGTGGCGGTTGTAGGCGGTGATGGCCAAGGAGTGCCAGGAATGGCAGTGGCTGGTGGCAGTGATGGGTGATGATGGTTGGGGCTGCCAAGGTGGCTAGTCAGGTGGTCTGGGCCTGGGACATCATAGAGGCCAGTTTGGGGAGGTTGGAGTCCTGGGACTGGGGTTGTTTACTGGCAGTTGGTAGCAGGTCATGACACCTGCCATTGTCATGACACTTCTCAGACCAGTTATCCTAGTCATCCATACCAAATTCACTACCTTCCAGGTCTCAATCAAGTTCTCTTATACATATCACAAATTGTTGATGCATGTTATCAATGGTCACTCCATCATGCCCTTCAAATACAACTCCTTGGTGTAAGGGCAACCTCTGGAGGCTGTGGCCTCAGTCACACAGCAGAGGGAAATCCAAAGAGAACAAGTCTAAGGAGCCACTCTGCCAGATAACAGAAAATAGTCGACAGCAGGTCACATGATTGGTCACATGTCACATATCATGATGTGTGACATTTCTGATGGATTGGTCACAAGTCATGGTCACATCACATCACAGCAATGATCACATGATCCAAGCACATGCAAAGGTCATGCACATGCCACATTACTGCAAATCGTTTGTCGTAAACATGAGTTTCAAAGGTAAGGAGCATTTTTGGAGGCCTCTGCATAACAGGCGGTCTGATTCACTCCCTGACTTTCACTTCATTTTTTGACCAGAAGCTGATCTCGGCTCAGTGCCTTAGTTAGGCAGATGCTGTGGTCAAGATCAGTAGGGCAACTGGTCTCAGACATCCTTGGGTTGCCATATCCTCATCCATCCATCTTCCTCTCATCGGCAACCCAGGTGAGCTGCATTCAGCTCTCTCACATTCATTTTT
>JABCKQ010008877.1:0-15873 GCA_018857305.1 Termitomyces sp. T159_Od127 | reverse complement strand
CCATGACCACCCCAGGCCCAGACCGCTACCCAGCCAACCCCTTCGGCAGCCCCCAGCCATCACCGCCCATCACCGCCACCAGCCATGGCCACTCATGGCATCCCCTCGGCCATCATTGCCGTGACTGCCACATCAGCGCCAGCCTTGGCTATCACACTGCCCATAGCCGCCACATCAGTGCCAGCACTGGCAATACCCATCGCCTCCAGCTTGTGCCGAGACCCCCATCATGCATCACAATCATGCATCACTGCTGACCTGATTTTCGCACACCATGCCCCGCTCCCACTTCCATCCTCACTGCCCTGCCACCGCATGTCTCTGCATTCTCAGTGTGAGACCTCCACGCCATGTGACATGTCTCAACCCCCACCCCGCCCTGCACGGCCCCTGGGTCTCACCCCAAGCCTTGGTGCTGTGACCCACCACTGGAACCCGGGCCCAAGCCCTGGGGCCTACCTACTGGGTAGTATATAAGTTGTAGAGTAATAAGTAGTACTCTAGTCCTGATATTACCGTAGCCCTGTACTGTTTTGCTGTGTTTTTGTCTCTGTCTCGTTTTCTCGTGCATTCCAGTCTCATCATTTCCACTTGCTTCATTTCTTATCGTACTTGCCTTGTATTGTCTCCTTGCCTTGTCTCTACTCGTCTTGTACTCTAATCCATTCTACTTTGCTTCTTCTCCCTCTCTTGACTCTAAGTTCTCTTGTCTCTTCTGTCTCTGGTTCCTCATCCCAACTTACTCTGTTCCCTCTCCCCTTATCTTATCTCGACCCTTTCCCCTTTTGGCCCACTTAATTTCCACATCTCTGTTTCCATCCCTGGGACTCGCTAAGTCCCCGCATCTGTTATCACTTGAACCCCAGGACTTGCTTGCGCACCAGCGCTCACTTGTTCTACCCACTTGCATCTCCAGGACTTGTGCCTATCTCCTGGCACTTGTCCTCCACCCCCCTGGCACTCGCCCACTTGTCCGGTGCTACCAGCACTCCCCAGCACACTGCTCCCACCCTGCTTCGGCCTCCTATGCCTCATGCCGTACCGGTGCTCTGCGTCCGTGGACACGGTGATCACCACGTAAGGTATTTGCCCAGTGGACTGAGCTCCCATGGTCAGCGGAACCTGACATACTCAGAATATATTTATTTCGACTACAAAGCAAGTATTCTAAGTTGTAGATGCCATTGCCATTGTTGACAACTGTCACGACCCGCTACCAACCCCCAGGACTCAACCCCAGCCCCAGGACTCCAACCCTCCCAAATCGACCCCCACAACCGCCCCAGGCCCAGACCGCTACCTGGCCAACTCCCTCGGCAGCCCCCAGCCATCACTGCCTGTCACCGCCGGTCACCGCCACCAGCCACTGCCACCTGCAGCATCCCCAGCCATCACCACCCATCACCACCACAGCCACCACCACTTGCAGCATCCCCCAGCCATCACCGCCGTGACCACTACATCAGCGCCGGTCTCGGCTATCACACCGCCCATAGCCACCACATCAGCACTGGCACCACCCGTCACTCCCGGCCCGCACCGAGACCCCCATCATGCATCACGATCACGCATCACTGCTGCCCAACCTCTGCACGCCACGCCCCGCTCCCACTCCCTCCTCACCACCCCACCACCGTGTGTCTCTGCATTTCCAGTGCAAGACCTCCGCACTGCGCGACATGTCTCAATCTCGCCCCGCTCTGCATGGCCCCTGGGTCTCACCCCAAGCCCCGGCGCTGCAACCCACCACTGGAACCCAGGCCTGAGCCCCGGGCCCTACGTACTGTGTAGTATATAAGTCGTAGAGTAGTAAGTAGTACTCTAGTCTTGATATTACCATAGCCTCGTATTGTTTTGCTGTGTTCTCATCTCTGTCTCGTATTCTTGCATGTCCTGGTCTCATTATTTCTACTTGCTTCTTTTCTTGTTGTACTTGTCTCATATTGTCTCTCTATCTTGTCTCTACTCGCCTTGTCCTCTAATCTATTCTATTTGCTCTCCTCTCCCTTTCTACTCTAAGTTCTCTTGGTTCTTCTGTTTCTGGCCCCTCTTCTCAACTTAATCTGTTCCATCTCCCCTTATCTTATCTCGGCTCTTTCCTCTTTTGGTCGCTTAACTTCCCTGACTCTGCTTCCATCCCCAGGACTTGCTAAGTCCCCACGCCCGTTATCTCTTTGATCCCTGGGACCCGCTCACTCACCGGCGCTCACTTGTCCCATCCTCTTGTACTCCCGGGACTCGTGCCAACCCCCAGCACTCGTCCTCCACCCTCCCCAGCACTCGCCCACTCGCCGGCACTACCGGCACTCCCCTACACACCGCTCCCACCCCACTTCGGTCTCCTATGCATCATGCCCTACCACTGTTCTGCATCTGTGGACATGGTGATCACCACGTAAGGTATTCGCCCAGTGGACTGAGCCCCCATGGTCAGTGGAACCTGACAACAACAATGCAGTGGCCTTGTACTTGCAAGGAACCCTCTTCTTGCCCACATCAGAACATTGCTTGCATTTTCTGACACCAGTTGACTGCATGCCTGGACCTGTCAAGTTGATGAATTAAACTGAGGTGGGCACCAGGATGGTATCATTGGTGATGTCTGTGATCAGGTGATGCAAGAGAGCTTGCTTGCTGGTGGACTGATCTTGTTTACTATCCATGGAATTGTTTGATGAAGAGTGACCTTGTTTGAGGTTTGTGGAAGTGTTGTTTGATGGGATGGTGCCACTTGGAGTGTCTGATACTACATACACAAATCTTGTCATGTACAAGGTTGATGCAAATTAATGTGCAACATGACAAACCATTTGATGTCACGTAATATACACGCCACTGGTCCCATTCCTCCTTTTCCATCTTGCAAAAATATGTTGTGCCTGAAGTCCACACACTCAATAGGATATCAACCTTGGGTCTTGTAAGCTCACTAGGAGAGATAAACCTTTCAATAGGCCAGTGGCCGATAACCATGCCATATGCCACTGTAAACTTTTCTTCACAGCCAACATACACCATGCGGCACAAAAGCGCCTCTGAAGCGGTTGTCAAGATGAGTGATTAATAGATTGATGGAATCATGTACTTGCCAAGAGATGAATTAATCAGAGTCTTGACTTTTGTCTTCAGCTCGGCAGTTGAGGAGGTATACTTGTTAACCATGCCTAGAATCTTGTCAATAAAAATTGGAAAAGTATAGTAGAAAGATCACCTTCAACACCAGCCAAGGAGTAAGCTTCAAAACGTGATGTCAGCTCTCCCAGAGTGATCTTGAACTGATGGAAGGGAAAGTCACGCATCCACAGTGATGTGAAGGCAGCAAAGGGATGAAGATATCTGTCAGCTGATGATCGAGAGGCAATTATCATCATTTCTGTGCCTGTTTGTGCATGAAGGGCAACCATCTAAGTAGGTGTAGTCAGTATGTATGGAACATTGAGAAGTTTGAAATTAACTCACATATCTTTCCATGGTGAGTAAGCTTTGAGTTGCATCATTGAAGCTTTTGATCAGGACATTATATTGCCCATAAGTCATGTTAGCCCTATATTCTTTGAGTTCTTTAATAAGGGATCCGTTACCACAATCTTCTCCTCCTCTGACATTGCATTCCATTTTTCCTTGAGAGCTGCTGCCAGTTCATGGGCCTTTAGTCAGGTCCCACCCTTGCAATCTATGGGTAATAACTATCAATTTCATGTGAGAAAGCCAAAAAACTTACTTTGATTAGCTAGCTTTGCTTCATGATGCAAGAACACATTCCATCAGGAAACCCCATGTGTCTCACCTTTCAGACAACCAATCTGGAGAATGCTTCCCTTATAATATTGAATAGTGTGGCCACCAAATTGTTCATGAAACTTTATGGCTTCTTGGTCAAGAAGGTTGGCAGCATCTTGAAAAGCAGGTTTATATGCTTCACGTTGGGCATCACATTTTACCTTGGCTTCTTCCTTCTGTGCGGCAGTCTTCTTGATGGGTTCTTGCTTCTTCTTGAGGCAATAGGGGCAGCAACAGTTCACATGCACATTGACATGCACAAGGATTTTCCATGATGTGGTTCGATACCATTTGGGGGCCTTGATAGTATTTCCTCCCAACATGAAAGAAAGCTAAGTTTTGTCAGGTGGAAAAACAAACAAAAAAAGCGGATTTAACAATGTAGTGAAAGACATGCACATGATAGAAAAACATTCATCTACTCAGATATGTTGTCCCATATCCATTCTGCCTCCGACCATGGGAGGCCTGCAATGCAGACAGTCCTAATGAATTTGGAACAATTGCCTTGTGCAACTAGATAGGCTTGTTTGAGGGTCATGATGGCTTGCTGATTGTATCCGTGACTGAGAAGATAACTGTCAATGGGACTGCCAAATGACAATGAGGTATTGACTGGCAGGAAGACAGGTGTATAGAGAGTATCAATGATCTCAGAGAGGCTGCGTACATGTTGATGGATAAACGGAGTGATTGTTGGGCGAGCAGGACTCTGCAAACTCAATGAGGTGAGCAAGATGGAATCAACTATTACATAGATAAAAGCCCAGAGAGATGAGTATAGCAGAAGTATGAAGTCACATTTTCTTTCGAGGCTGATGTTGTGCAATGTGACTGAGGTCTTGTATTTTGTGGGATGCGCAGGACTTGTGTTGGCAGCAAAGAATGTTGTAGGCTTCAGAGTAGGAACCTCTTGTTTGATTGGGCTTATTTGATGGCAGGATGCTGGACGGGAGAATGCCAGATGGGAGGGTGTTGATGGAACATCTACTGGCAGGTCTTGTGAGTCATAGTCCAAAACATCTGTGTCACAAATCAGAATTCAGACTGTCTGATATATGAGAGCAGGACTTACAGTAATCAGGCTCTTTGTCTCCCCTGATATTGATACCCTTAGATACTATATATATAAGGGCTCCACAAAGAGTCGAGAACTCTGAGTGAGTTGCAAACCAAGTTGTGACATTGACTTGGGTGTTGGCATTATTCAATCCTTCCCTAGTGGAAAAATCAGAAAGAAAAACAATGATGTGGTAAGGTGAACAGACCACTCAGTGTATATGCCAGGGACTTTGCCACGGAAAACAGCCCAGAATTGTCCATGGAACTCGCCAATGAAACTGGACTGTGAGATGCGCTCTTGCATCAAATGACCATCGAGGTTTTTGTCAAGTAGGCATTGTACAAAGGCCTGAAGGCGGTTTACCTGTTGAGCCTGGTTATAAGACAAACAACAGGCAAAGGACAGACATTGGTGAATGAAGGGCCTACATGACATTGAGAAAAACAGAAAAAATCCAGACCCATACTTACATAGTATCCTTCAGACCAGAAGAGGGTCCAGCTAAAAGCACAATCCTACGTTTTGCTGTATGCCACATGAGACAAGGCGACATGCAAAAGTTGTGGTAAGACAAAAACAAGTGACTGATCACATTTGATCAGTCTCAATACTATAAAGATAAGAACTTGATAGACCGTAGTTCTCGAATTCCACTTCATGTAGTGAAGTGCAGGGAGCATCAATTGTAAAACTGGGAAATTTAAGTGAATTCTGATCCTCTAAAGCTATTTCTGATGAGTTGAGAAATTTCACTTTGTCATCCATATTTTGAGTCTATCGTTGTGTTGCACTACCTGCAATTTCATGTTTCACTTGGTCAATTGAAGTAACACACCATAAATTGTAAAGATGGAAAGAATAAGAATAATTTCACTCTTTGATACAGTTTGACACAGGTTTTAGACTTCTTATTTATGTCTTTCATTCGTTTGACCTCTGCATTGGAATGCATTGGACTTGAGGTCTTTCACTCGACTAAATAAAGTATGCATGACAAGTGGCAAAAATATCAATTGCAAACATGCTAGGTACTCATAGACAGGTCTCCTAGAAAATTCACAATACCATCAAGCGCTTCGACATCGTTGTCATCCTCTTCTTCGACTTCAGGAATGTGATCATCCACTGCATTGTCTACTACCTCTGCAGATTTAGTACCCTGGACTGCATTATCCACCCTCATCGACCCCTTCTTGATACCAGGTCCAGGCACACTGGTGAAACCTTCTAGTGAGTATAGATGAGATATTCTTGCAAGGAGGCTGGCATTAACACGAAGACGCCAAGTGACAAATTCTGCCACAGCACCATAGATAGGTTGACAAGAAGATTGGATCTCGTTTAGGCATTTTTTGAAGTGTTGATCTTCATCGATGATGGACGTATGCAGACACCGAACTTCAACGTTGCAGCGAATGATCTCCTTATGGGCACGTTTGATCCTTTGGTCCTTCTTCATCATCTCACGGATGACAGCTTTTGCCCACGGCTTCTCTCAAATGTCACGATTGGTGTCGCGAAGGAGAGCAAAGTCCTCAAGGAAGGTATAATGTGAAACTCGTGACCAATCAAGGGTTGGTTGAGGTGGATTGAGTGCGAGCGCCGCTTTGTTGTATGCTGCAACTGCCGTCTGGATGGCTTGACAACGTGTTTGGAGTGACTTGGCAATGTGACTTCGCATTTTGTAGGCTTTCATTCAATTAGCTTGTGATGTAAATGAAAAAAATGAAACATTTACCTGTATGGCTAAGATTAAGCTTCTGAAGTTCAAAAAGCCGCTGGATCACAAGCTTCTGAAGCTTATCCAGGGCCTGCTCATAGGTCCTCCTGGAGATATACTTCGAAATTTCTAGGAACTCAGGTGATGAGAATGTCCAACGTTGTTCTCGACCAATACCAAGTCTTTCTTCGAGTTGAATGACGGCACAGGTAAGTTGATCACGACGTTCATCCGCATAACACCGTTCCGTCTCTTTTTTCCGAGTCACCGAGAAAGCCGATGCATAACTTTGTTGCGAGGCATCATGTGGGGTTGCAACCATAAATCGATGGTTTGCTGTCTTGTATTTTTCTCTGAATAGTATTGAGATTGATTGGGTATGCAATGGTATGCTAAGGGACTCACTCTGCCTCTCAAAGCTCCCGAAGGCGCTCAATGTATGCAATCTTGAGCCCATGTCCTTCAGGTTCTTTACCAAGCGTCATCAAATAAGCTTTTTCCTCTATCTTCCATTTTTCGAGGTCCCCTTCGCAAACGTTGAATTGCATCTTTGCGTGTTCGATTTCAGGGCCATCAACATTGATGATATGAAGGGCCTGAGTATAGTTGTTATATAACATATTTGCCGGGTTCACATACTTCGCGTCATCCCACTGACGGAAGAAGAGATCGATAAAGACACGTCGGCGATGCTGTGACATGTAGCGCGTCACCGAAGCGAGTTGATTCAAAGAACTGAAGACCCATTCAAGAGTTTCGAGATCCTCAAGCCCCATTCCTTCAATGACATTTGGATGATACTGTACCTGACAGAGGAAATTGTGAGAATAACCGTGAAATGCGTTGACACAAATATGACAGTCGCGTTCCTTGAATAACGCACCCAGAGAACTCCTATCAATAGTACCATCAAATACACAACCAATGTCATATGCCAACAAGAAACCCGGCGGTAACAGCTCTAAACACTTGGCAATGATGGCCAAGGGGTACTTTGCCCTAGACATATGACATATGTAAGATCAAATTTGATGGCTATTAAGTGACACATGATACTCACAATTCACCCAATTGTACCATGTCAACTATCCAGAGAATAAAACCATGGCAGCAGGCACTCACAAATATTACACACTCATCAAAGATGGCCCACATTCTTGTTGGCTTCACTAGCGGCAGCTTTCCAATTATTGGCGCAAGACGTACAGGTATACGTGCCATCTGTTGGATCCCCAGCATCATCAGGCACAAACTCTAAGGTGGTTTTTTCCGCTTCTGAGTAAATGGGTTTGCTTGATGGAGCAGGTTGAGGTTTCTTGACTTCATTTGCAAA
Source organism: Termitomyces sp. T159_Od127 (assembly GCA_018857305.1). Classification (NCBI taxonomy): domain Eukaryota; kingdom Fungi; phylum Basidiomycota; class Agaricomycetes; order Agaricales; family Lyophyllaceae; genus Termitomyces; species Termitomyces sp. T159_Od127. The sequence continues at coordinate 7,977 of JABCKQ010008877.1, read as the reverse complement.
GCGATTCACGAAATTGTTGCTTATGTAGTAGTCACTGTCTTCGAGAGTCCGTAGATCACCAACTTGCTGATCACCTGGAAGCCCAACTCTTTTCAGTGAGTTATTACCATTGAGTACAAACGGGCGTGAGAACCGTAGTGTCGGTTCATCCTCCAGCTATCATATGGTTAAAGACAAATCAATCACAGATAATAATGTAGACGACAGACCAAGTTGGTGCACGGGGGACAGGCATTCAGAACCCTCCAGTTCTCCCCGTCACGCCCAAGTTCCTGAGCAACCCGTGCATCAACAATCCGAAGAATGCTGAGATAGATGTCAAATGCATTTGACAGTCCATCACAATATTGACGATGATATGGAATCTGTCAATATATTGAGTTGAGAACTATGTAAGATATGGTGTCAAAACTTGCCATGTATAAGTCACATAACACTTTCGCAAATGCCTCAATGCTGAAAGAAGGTTTACGCCTTCTGATCCTATGATAGAGCTCTAAGGTCCGCAAAGACATCGCAATAGATGGCTGTTCTTGACTTGTTCCAAGATAACCCTGAAGCACCAAGGCCACGGAAACAGACTTCAAATGTCAACCACATGGATTGTGAAATCATATTCAGGCACGATATCCGACTTGGTGGCGGTTGGCTCATTAGTCGGGTGTTTCCAAACAAGGTAAGCATTGGCTAAGTCATCCATGAGTGGTTCCCAGTTACGTTGGACCATTGGAGCCATTGGTGCCAGGTTCTACTGTCAACTTGATATCGTCAGTGGAAACTTTGGAGATAGTGAGTAAGTTGCTTCTCCTACAAGAAAATAGAAAAACACATACCGGGTGTCAATAATATCTCAAGCTGCATGAGCCAGAGAGTCCTCAAGTACACTTGACAGGTCTTCCCATTCATCCAGATCATTACTGTGGGTGCCAATATTCATGTCATCAGGACATGCACCAGCACTGCCCTGAATCTCGGCTAAGATTTTGAAAGTCTCGGCGCCAAGTCCTGAGAGTATTCAAAAAAAAACATAGCACTCACCTTGAATGCTTTGTTCATACCTCTCCTGAGCGCATTGTTGTTCTTCTCGGAGGGCGTCAATGCCATAATGATTATTTCTACGAGTTTGTTGTGGTCCATCAATGTTACAGACTCTAACGACACATGAGATACCGGTGCCTCTCAACTGGCCCATAACGAGGCAGAATGAGGCAGAATAAACAATGAGTATGTAAAGGAAATGTAGAGGAAAAGATTGTTAGTAAGACTACAAGATTGAGTGACGTGGGGTTGTTCTGAGGTTCCAGCAGAATTGATGGCAGGGAGGACAGAGAATGGGCATGGAGATGCATTGATGAGCATTGCAATTGATGTGTGGCTAGGCTAGCTCGACAGAGGTTGATGGCAGTGGAGGGGCATGGGGGACCTGTTCATGGATGCTGTGATTGATGTACAGGTATTTTGGAGTTGCAGCAGAAATTGATGGTGGTGGAGGGATGTTGGAGATGTGTTGATGGATGTGGTGATCAATTTGCAGCTATCTCAGAAGCTCTGACAGAAATTGATGGTGGGGAGGGGTGTGGGGAATGTGTTGATGGACATTGGAAACAATGAACGGAATATGCCAAGAGGGGAGGGGGGGTCTGATGTGCCTAACTAGCCTGATATGATGTAAGGGTCAGGTGTGTCTGGCAGAGTGACTCCTTAGACTTGTTCTCTTTGGATTTCCCTCTGCCAGGTTAGTACCTTACTAGCTATTTGTGACATACCTTTAATATACTTTGGATTTCCATCTGCCAGCTGTGTGATTGAGCCACAGCCTCCAGAGGTTGCCCTTACAGATTCAGGTTCCTAGTTGACAAATAGACTAGATCTCCCTTATTCATAGCCAGCTCTTCTTGTCGGCAGTTATTTGCATTACATGTCTGGAAGACGTGAGCTTCAATTATTGCATCATGTGCATCTGCCGAATTGCCAAGTGCTGTTTGTGCAAAGTCTCTGTTTCCTTTATGGATAATTTCGTCAGATCAAAGTTCCTTTATTATTGATGGCATGTATCTGCTGTCAAGCTCAAAAGGAGCATGTCCCATTGTTTCTGAAATGTTCACATTGATTGCAAATTCTATCAATGGAATACGCTCCACCCAGTCCTTCTGGTTAGGATGGACAAATGCCCTGAAAATCTGCATGACACTTCTGTTCACATGCTCCATCTGCCCATCCATCTGAGGATGAAAGGATGTCGAATTTAGCAGTTTTGCTCCAAGTAGTTTGTGCAATTCCTTCCACCATTTAGAAGTGAACTTTGAATCTCAATCACTCACAATTGAGGTGGGTAACCCATGTAGGCATACTATCTCCTTGAAATAGATCCATGATAAGTCAGATGCCTTGTCAGTTGTCATTACTGGAATCAAGTGGACCATACTGGTCATTCAGCAAATCAGTACGCACAGGTAGTTGAAGCCCTGGAATTCCAGAAATGGACCTATAAAGTCCATACCTATGGAGTCCCATGGTTTCACTAGAATGGGAAGGGAATGCAGCTTCCCAGCTGGCTTCTGGTTCAATACTTTTGAATGCTGGCAGAGTTTGCATGTTGAACAAAATTGTCCAGTCCTTTGGCCGTCTGAGGCCACCAGTACCATCAATGCCCATAGTCAAGCATCCACTGGGCACCAAAATATCCAACAGTTTGGTGTGTCTGCTCTAGTATTGTAATGATCAACATTCTCTTTCTAGGCACACACAGGACTTTAGTTCCTGTCATATTCTTGAGAGGAAAATGAGCCCATGCTCAATGGTGAAGCGCTTATGATTGCTTGGCCTGTTGAGGATCTTGACAAAGAGTCAATCCTGCAAATATCCTTGCCAAATATGCGCATGTATCTGCACATTGTCCTGTAATATTGCCTGCTGGAGTCCATTGTTCTGATTGAACGGTTGCCCCAGGGTAATATTGGCTGTTCAGCTGTAGTGAGGTTCTGAGCCTCCAGGTCTCTTGCCTCAACCTGCTCCCTCAGCCATGTACTATAGTGGATTTCCTGAGCCTGCATGGCTTGTATTTCCACAGTTGTTCCATAATTTCTTGGAATTAGTGTAAGGGCAAATCTTCGCCCTCTGGTTCTATATACTTGTCTGCTTGGACATACTCATGTACATCATGCACCTTGTGGTGGGTATTGCTTTGCAAGTACCACAACAAACAGTCCACAACTTTGTTCAGTTCACCTTTGACATAGGTGATATCAAACTGATAGCATGACATGTAGTCAATCCATCGATGTTGTCATGGTGACAAGTGTACTTGAGTCTTGAAGAACTCAAGAGCTTTGTGATCTGTTATGATATGAATTTTGTAGCCCATTAACTTATCCTCCCATTTCAGGAGGGCTTCCAATATTGTGAGTGTTTCCAAATCATATACTGCATAATTCTGCTGCACAGAAGTAAATTTCTTTGACATGAATCCTGCAGGTCTGCAGGTCTGCCATGTCTTGCCCTGGCCAAACATAGCCCTTACACCAGTCTTTGATGCATTGCAGATGAGCCATATTGGCTCATTGATATGCATGTCACAACCTGCTACTGACCCCCAGCACTTAGCCCTGGCCCCAGGACTCCAACCTTCCCAAATCAAGCTCCACAACTGTCCCAGGCCCAGACCACTACCCAACCAGCCACCTTGACAGCCCTGGCCATCACCCCCCATCACCACCATCAGTCATTGCCACTCCCAGCACCCCTTGGCCATCACTGCCCATGACCACCACATCAGCACCAACACCGGCAACCCCCAGTGCTCCTCCTGGTCTGTGCTAAAGCCTCCCCAGCTACCACCAAGATGCCCATCACACATCATGACCACATATCACCATTGGTCCAACTCCCACATGCCATGCTCCACTCCCGCTCACCTCCTTGCCTCCCTGCCATTCCATGCCTCTGCGCTCCCAAAGCAAGACCTTCCTTTGAAGAGCTTTCTTTGCACCACACAATATGCATTAACCACCGCTGCCACCTTGCACGGTCTCTGGGCTCCACCTCGAGCCCCAGCACCATGACTCACCACCAGGGCCTGGACCTGATCCCGGGGCCTGCGTACCATAAAGTATATAAGTCGTAGAGTAGCATCCAGTACTCTAGTCTTGATATTGTCGTACTTTGTCCCTAGTTTTGTGTTTTGTTCTCTGTTTTCCAGTCTCATGCATCCCAGTTTCCATCTTTTTACTTATCTCTTTTTTATATTGTACTTGTCTCATCTCATCTCATTTCATTTGTCTCTACTTGTCTTAGTCTCTAAGTCTCCTCTCTCATCTCTTGTCTCTCTCCTTCATCTCAACTTGTTCCATTGCCCTTTCCCTCTCCAGTCTCAATTCTTTCCTCTTTCAGCTTGCTTAGATTCCTGCACTCTTTATCTTCGACCCTGGAACTTGCCAAGTCCCTTCGCTCATCCCAGCTATCTGATCATTAGCCCTGGGACCCGCTCTACCTCCAGCACTCATCTTCCCCATTGTGCTGACATCCCTAGAACTTGTGCTTGCCTGGCCCTTGTCTTCCAACTCCTTCCTCATCCCTGGCACTCGCTTCTTTGCCACAGCATGACTAGTGATCACTCACTTGACTGCCACTTGCACTCCTGGCCCTGCTCCAGTCTCACATGCCCTGCACTCTCAACAGTACCATTGTGTTTGTGGACATTGTGCATGCCACATAAGGATTTGCCCAGTGGACTGAGCCTCCGTGGTCAGCAGAACCTGACAATGCAGGTCTATAGGCTGTATAATTGGTGTCTTCACACAAATTTGCTTGATCATCTCAAAACACCACTAATGGAGCAGTCTCCAATGAAAGGGGGACTCATTCTGGATCATGGCCATAAGAGAGCCTGTATACACAGTAATGTCTGGTAGAAAATTACCAATGTAATTGACTAGGCCAAAAAAATGTTGGATATCATTGTAGTTCCATGGCATATGCCACTCTCAAATTCTATTGAGTTTATCCACATCCAGGTGAATTCCATGCCCATTGATAACATGTCCCAGACAGTCTACATGATCTGTGTATAACTCGCACTTCTTTCATTTGAGATACAAGCTTGCTTGTCTCAGTCATTCAAACATGACTTGCAAGTGCTGTTTGTGCTCCTCTATGGAGTCTGAGAAAATAAAGATGTCATTCAAGTAGACGTGCATGAACTTTCTGATCACATCTCAGAATATACATCAACCTCTGGAAAGTAGCTGGCACATTACAATCGCCTATCTGCATGATATTGCTCATGAACGACCTCATTAGGGATGAAAACAGTGTTTTTGGTATGTTCTCTTCACAAATGCAGACTTGCTTGTACGCATCTGTCAGGTCAATCTTGGACCTGTACTTTGTTTTAGCAACATCCTCCCAGATGACTTCCTGGTCTGGAGGCAGTGTCATGTCCTTAATCATATTATCATTGTGCTGGCACGCATCTAGAGCTGTTTGCAGTGTCCCATCTTTTGTGAGAATGCATAGCAATGGTGCAGCCTGCACTGCTGGTCATGGTTCCCACCACTTTGCCTTGATGTGGTGGTTAGTTTTCTCCTGCAACTGGTCTTGCAGCGCTTGCAGACAGTGAGGCAAGTACTTGTACTGCTTGTGATTGTCTATGAGATTAATCTCATGATTAACTTCCCTCCATGGGGGAAGCTCTTCTTTTGTCCCATTTACTATATCCACATACTCACACTGCCATTGCTGGCGCAATCACAGAATATCCTCCTCTGTAAGGCCTTGGGCCTTTGCTTTGCCTTTCTCAACATGTTTTGTACACAGTGGAACCTTGGATTCAAATCTATCCTGCAGTGCATGTAAGTGCGCTTGACTTGCGTCCTCAATATTCAGCCTTACTATAGGCTGTGATGCTTGGGTTGGTCATCTCAGCAACCGCACATTCATTGCTCTGAGTGATACACCATCAAAGTCAATCTCCAATGGTTTTGAGATTTCATCCTCTAACAGTTGTTGAGAGACCTCTCCTCAGGCTTGACTAGAATTAGTGTATCTGTACACTACTATGGAGGCTACTACCTTGTTCTATTCTGGTGGCATCCATGGATCATATGCCCACTGGACATCCAGTGGTGGCACTGGTCGGTCCTAAAAGGACCTTGTACTCTGCACCATACTTTCTGTGCTTGTGGCTACCTGCTGCTTCTTGTCCTTGTCAGTAATGAGATCTTCCAATTTCACTTTGGAACTAGTCAGTTGACATTCTACCAACTCCTGAACCTGTCATTGATGACAACTCTCTCTAGGTGGATGACCCAGTTCTGGCTTACTGGTCTCTTTCTTTCCCACCATACCTGGCTGTTCCTCCATCTCCAGAGTCTCCTGAAACTCTTTGTCCATGATCAATATTGCTGGTGACCCAGTCAGTAGGCTGGCCATAGGCACCACCTTGTCCTCCACCTCTTCTACCATTGTGACTTTGCGACCTTCAAGTCATTTACAATTTCCACCATTGTGATGTTTTTCCATCACAAGATACCATTGCAGATGGCCATCTGTGTCCTTACGGACAACCTTTTCTGCCTTGACAGGCACTCCATTTACTACAACAATGTCGTTGACAAAATCCAGCATCACCTTATTCTTATGCATGAACAATGTTCCTATTATCATATCATAGTGATCAAAATTTGCTATATCTACATATTCCTTCATTGATGTTTCCAACATCCTGATCTTGACTTCCATGCCAAACTGTACCATTGTGTGGCTACCCACCGTCCCCAGCTGGAGCATCAATGGCTCCTCCAATTTGTGAATGCAAATAGCATTAACATGAGCAAACTGAGGTGTAATCCCAGTGGTGGTACTCCTTGAGTCTCACAAAGTCCAGGCAGGATGTCCATTCACATCCACATATGTTACCAAACACTCCTTCTCTTGAGGAGTATACTTTGGTTACTGCAGCTTGTCTGCAGCTTCCTGCAATTGTGATGCACCTCATATGGACATGCTTATCATCTGGATAGTTGGTCAGAGCAAACAAATGCTCCTCCTCATCCTCCTGGGCATAATAATCATTGTCATAGACATCAACAGGTATACTTGTTCTCATTGATCATGATGCTCTCCACATCATCCACAACTGAGCACTCTTCCCCAGCTGGGTCTTCTTCTTTATTCTCAATGAGTTCTTCAAGGTCTTCCTTGACGTTACTTACAATGTCATGTTCACTTGGGGCTGCCATAGTATGCATGGCTCTGACCTGCACTTTAGGTGGCACATAGCAGTCCTTTGCAAAGTGACCACTGTGGCCACAATTGTAGCACTGTGGCCCTTTGCCACCCAGCTTTGCCCCAAATCCTCCCACTTTTATAGCAGGCTTCAGAGCCTTGACCTTTGCTGAGGGCTCCTGTGTGTGCTTTGCTCCTATCTGAGGAGGTCCCGACACTGGTCGGCTATCTTGCACAATTGCCTGTTTGACCCCAGCCCTGTATTCAGGTCGCTGTCTCACTGGGACTGATTTTTGAATGACAGATTGTGGATTGCGATTATTCACCATTTCAGACTGTATAGCCAAAAAGGTTTCCACCTTTGCCAGCTGACAGCTATTAGACATGTGTTGTGAACTATGCTGATCATAATGATCTGCAGTCCACATGGACTGTTCATACCATATGGCATATGCCAGATATTCTGTAACTGTGTTCACCTCCAGTAACAAGTTATCATCACATTTTAGTGCATGCCACATCTCTGCTGGTATTCCATCTAGGAATGTCTCCTGAATGGTATACTTGTCTGGATAGACGGCCATATTCTGAGCATGACCTACTAGGTCATTATAAAATGTTTGGACACCCATTTTGGTATCATACACTGCCATCTGTCAGGTTCCGCTGACCACCGGGGCTCAGTCTACTGGGCGAATCCACCTTACGGCTATTCACCGTGTACAAACACAGAGCACCGGGAGGAGCGCGAGG
>JABCKQ010008876.1:0-15924 GCA_018857305.1 Termitomyces sp. T159_Od127 | reverse complement strand
CGGACGGTCTCGTTGTACATGATATCTATCGGAGCTCTACTGCCACCTACGAAGACCAAACGACTCTTTTGACTCTCGGCTTTTCCCCCCTTGCTCGTCTGTGTCTCACAAAAAAAAGAATCTGTCGCGCTTTGCTATCTTGATTTCGTAGTCTTATTTTATTCTTCTCTTTTTGTCTATCATTTAACATATTTCTATCCCACCCCCTCCCGATGTATGTGTGTACTATGTTCGTACGTCCCGGAGCGCATCAGGCGTATGGCATCTCCTTCAACATAGTCGTCGTTCCGTGTATGCTCTTCTACTCTATTTATTGGCGATGCCTTTCCTCCTCCCCTTTGTAACCCGTCCTCCCCAACAATTCTTCGCCGTCCTTTAACAAGTTCGTCATTACTGTTGTAGGTGTCGTTATATAAATGTCTTGTATTCATGCGCTGTTTTGTTTGGGGTCTACCAGAGGGAACCTGTCTTATCTCGAGCTTACTCATCTGCTTGTGAATTGGCACAAATTTCTGCAGGTCGCGTGCTTTGAACATGTATAATGCATTATACAGTGCTAAGAGGTGGGGTGGTAAACTTTGAAGCAAGTACTCTACGCCTGTATATTGTATTGTACCGTTGTGTGACCTCGCAAAGGAACATATGCACTTGATGCCAGCCTACTTTATAGTAGTAGTCACCTTTACCATGGATACCAGGCTACACACTGAGAGACAGGGAACTCAAGTAGCGTTCTTTGACAAGAAAAGGTTCGATGTGTCTTATTGGATGAAAGTTATATGATGGAGAACAAACCTTGAGCGCTGCCTACTTTGGATACATGACGCCCACCGGAACTAGGTAACACTCGTATTTGTCAGGTGACAGGTCGAGATGATCTGCTTCTCTATTCGAAAATAACAAATGCTTTCCCGCTGTGTGCGAGTTCCCGTAAGTTTCAGCATGGTGCAGGCAGCAGCAGCAGCAGCCCAGTACTGATACAAGCCTCACCGCGACTTGCGCCTGGCAAGGCGTGAATTCACTCGAGACTCGAGCAGCCCATGGGCACACTTGCCCAATCCATTAATATCCGCCGAGTCGTCAAAATGTATCCTCCGACCAACTCCGTATCTCCTTGTCGACAACCAGATGGGTGATACTCACGTGATCAAGTATGGAGGCGTCTTCTGGTTCTTTATTCTTACCAACTACTGAACCAGAGGCTCTAGCTAAGGTTATTTCGGTTCGTTCACGGTTCAATCACTCTGCATCTGTGCACTCTACAGCTGCGACACAACCTTAGTCCTTCTTCATACCCCTTCGAGCGATTTTGAAGCTTGCTGATCGTCGCTCGGGAACGACACAAGAAGGGTTTTTGAATAAACTAGCGTCGCCTTGGTCACTTGAAAAAGAACACGACTTTACTGCGAATCTTTGCACGTACGTACAAGCGCACATCCTCCAGATTTGAATGCAGAATCAACAGTAATAATAAAATAGAGGATGAGGGAGAGGATGAACTGACGTGGTTGCAGGAACTGCGACATTGAGCCATTTCGATTTCGTCCATCAGATTGAGAATATGGCGTACTCATATTAAAAAGGTGCTCAATCGAGGCCCCCAATGTCTCGGTGCAGTCCGCAGTACTATGTCTTCCGAAAAGGTGCATCTTTCGCTTGATACATCAATGGCCTCATAATGGAAAATATCCCCGGTATAACCGTGGGGGAGCTTGAATAAGGCGTTGACATATCCGACGATGATGCAGAGGAAGTTTCTCAAAGGGTCCTGACTTTCTATATGCGGCACTACGGCGTTGCGCATAATGACGTTCACGTCGACAACATCATCCTCCGGGTTCCGTCCAACGATCCGGTTCTTGTTGACTGGGGCCTTGCGAGTTTAAAGGACGCTCAGAATAACTGTTCTGCCCAAGAGAATTGGAACATGATGGCACTCTGCCAAGGTTTCGAGTCAGACATACGAAAGATTCTTGAGCGCGGTCGTCAGTGGCATTGATTTAGGACACCTATTTTTAATGGATGCAGAGAAGACCAGGCACAACAGATCGGCTGGAAACTAACGAACGCTTGTGTGGCTCGTAATTCCCCCGAAATAATGGAGAAATTGTATTATAGGGATCAGACTCTGCCCGACGAGGATTCTGGGTTGATGTGGAAGGTCAAGCCCGAGTGTCAAGACTCAACCTATCCATGAACCAAGTCGAGCCCTACTATGAGAAAAAGCCACTAAGATCAATAGTACCCATACCACATATATTCTTCATGTTCAACCAGTTGGAATGACAGATCCATGTCTTCACAAAGTTCTCTTGCTTATGATTTTGCACTGACATCAGCTATTCTGTAGTAGTCTCCTCGAGCTCGCCGTTGCCCCCCTCATGTGTCCTTCTGAGAATGATGTCCTTTTGAGAATGCACACCGTCTTCTAACGTACCTACGCGATCCAAAGTCACGCTCTCCCGATTGACACAATCCCCACCGTACTGCCTAGCATATCTCCTTCCATGTGCCATGCCCATTCCTCGCTCGCTCGTCCAGCTCCTTGCCCTCATACGCGTCCCCTCATACCCGTTCCCAACACCCCCCCCTCTTCCCTCCCTCCCTCCCTCTGCACCAAACTACGGCCCATTGAAAATACCCCGCTGGCTTCGCACCCACACCAGGGCCAGATTCATCCCAGAAGCACCACCGATATGCTGCACATGTAGAGGCATGCCCGGGTGGATCAGGTACTCGCAGGCGGCAGATCGTGCGTCCCGGGCAACCTCGCAACGCACTGGGACATCGTGCCCGGCGAGAGCGCGGGATGAGGTCAAGATCGCAGAAGCAAAGGAGCGTGTGAAAGCAGTCATGGGAGGAGAAAGCGGTATTATCCCGAACGCCGCTGGTATGCGTGGTGGAGTGGGCGTGGGCGTGGTGAAGTGGATGGGATGAGTGAGTGTGTAGCGTGAGGGATGGTGCGGGCGATACGTGCATCGTGCTCGGGAGGGCGGTGCATACGTGTAGGGTGGCAAGTCCATGCCAAAATTCATATTTTGTACGCAGACAGCTGCCAATGTGCCGTTCGGAAATCCAGAGCCTGACAGGAGGATATTGGACGCGGCTTTGAAGTTGTGAGCGGGAGACTCATGGGCGTCACGGTGCCCGTGCATCTGTTCAATGGACTCAATTTGTTGTTGGTGCGAAAAGAGGCGACTGGGGGTGGTGGAGGGTGAGAAGCCGAGGATGTTGTGTGACAATGGGTTGGGCCCTATGGCGAGTCGGAGATCGGTGTTTTTGCAGGCTGGGATTAGAAACAGGCGGTGTCGTGTTGCTAGCGCTGGTGTTGGCAGTTGTGACTAGAGTCGAGGCCACAGATGTTGAGGGCGCAGGCGATGAACCGGTGAAGCTTTATCGCAGACAGCCGTCGAGGACGACCAAACGAGAGCGGGACATACGAGCTGTCAGTAGAGCTCGCCGATGTCGGACGGACCCGAGGCCAACGAAGACAAAAACGTTAGCGATACCCTCAAGGATATCTTTGTCAATTTGGACGCACTAGGCTCGGGTGCAGAGTAGGTAGACATCGTCGATGCCACTCTCGTAATTGCCCCGAAGTCCAATTTCAAAATCCTCCCTTCTCTGGATTTCTTCAGCAGCATTTGGGGTCACACATTAAATAGGACAGGCAAACTTGAGGTGGGAACAAAATATTTGAGTCCGAGGTGATAACTTGGGATTGTGTTACTATTCAGCGGTATCAACGTTCACGTGGTGCGACAAAGGTCCATGCGTGAGACAAACTCTCTATCATAAAACATTAGAAGTGATAGTTCTTCCTTTCCTTCCCCCAAACCTTTCGACAATTGACACTCCCCATGCAGAATATTAACGCAGACCAGAAACAACGCGGGTTGAGGATTTTATCCTTGGGTATGGGCTCTTTGACCACAAAATCATGATTACTAACTCAGATGATTGATTATCCAGATGACGGTGGTGTACGTGGTCTATCTGAGCTTTTCATTCTCCGGGAAATTATGTTTCGCCTTATGCGGTTGGATCACTTGTCATATCTTCCTAAGCCTTGTGATTATTTTGACATGATCTGTGGAGCTGGAACAGGAGGGTATGTGACAAAACTTTACTACAAAGCTACTTATTTCAATGATGGCATATCAGAGTCATTGCATTAATGCTTGGCCGACTCCATATGCCTATTGACTTGGCTATTGAGAAGTATGTCTCATTCAGCCAAGAGGTCTACTCTAACGTCAAGAAATGGAGCCTTCAAGGTGAAAAGTTCAAGGCAACAGTCTTTGAATCTGGTATGAAAGGCATGATAAGATGTGCAGGATTTTCAGAGGATGTTTTAATGCAAGAAGATAATTCTCCATGTAAAAGGTATTCAAGTGTCTTACATTGATGTCATTGAGCTCATACTGTAGTCACTTGAAAGCTTTGTTGTGGCATTTACTTCTGTTAGTATGACACCTCAAATCTTCAGAACATATCAAATAGAAGCCAGTCAAGGTTATAATTGTACAGTAGTGCAAGCTGCTCGTGCTACTACTGCTACTCCTAATTTTTTCAAGCCTGTGTCCATTGTATCTGATGGAGTTAGTGAAAGCTTTATTGGTGCAGATTCAGGCTATAGCAATCCAACACATTTGGCTTTAAAAGAGGCTGAAATAGCTTTTGGTCTTTCTCAGCCAGTATCATGTTTGGTTAATATAGGAGCAGGCAATTCCAATCACATCTCCTGGAAGCCCAACAATGCTTTTGGCCAAACAATGATGAAGCTTCTTCACACAATAGCTACTAGTTGTGAAGTTCAAGCTGAGATCTTTGCAAATGATCATATGCAAATACCTGGCTTTTTCTATAGGCTTAATGTACATCAAGGACTTCAAAAGATGGCTGTAGATGATTGGAATAAACAGGGAGAAGTCAAGACACATTCTTTAGTCTATTTGCAAGAAGATCAAACTTCAAAGAAATTGGATAATCTTGCACACAGTTTGTATAGTTGTCCTAACATAACTACCCTTGAGGCTCTTTGTATGTTAATCAACTTGTGTTAATTATATTACTGCTGACCTTTACTAGGTGGAACTTGGTTTACAAATTCTTCTAATAAACAACAAGTGCTCCTTCCTGTTGTTCCTGCTCCATCTCCACTGTTTACAGGCAGGAAAGAAATTCTATTTCATCTTGAAAAGTGTTTTGATCCTTTTGAATCTTCATTAAAGATGCAAATCCAGCAATGTTGCGTGTTACATGGTTTAAGTGGAACTGGAAAGACACAAATTGCACTTAAGTTTTGTCAAACATTTGGAAGCAGGTATGAAAGAGCTGTATTTTCACCATGTTATAATCTAATTTGATCAACTAGATTTTCATTCATATTTATAATCAATGCCAGCTCTCAAGTATCAATTGTGGAGTCTCTAACTTTGCTTGCTAAAACTGCAAAATTAAGTGAAACTACATCTGCTGCTGCTTTGATGTGGCTGTGTCAACAAAAAAAAGAGTGGTTATTGATTTTTGACAATGCTGATGATCCTGATATGGATTTACATGAATTTTTTCCAGCCTGCAGTCATGGAAATATTCTCATAACAAGTCAAAATGAAGCAACTAAAAATTATGCACCTGTAAATCATTATAAAATTGGAGAAATGTCAACAGAAGACTCTTTGGAAGCTTTATACAAAGCTAGTCAGAGGCCAAATACTGAAGAAGTAGCTGCAAATGAACTTATTCAAGAATTAGGTTATTTGCCATTAGCCATTGTTCAGGCAGGAAGCTATCTCTTATACAATCAACATATTGGAGTCAAGCAATACCTTGAAAGATATAAGAAAGATAGGCCACAATATTGGGCAAGAGAAACAAAACAAAAAAATGATAGCTATCAGCTTTCAATTTTTGCCCTATGGAATTTGAGCTATCATAAGCTAAATGAAAAAGCAAAGGCACTTCTTATGTTATGTAGTGTGCTACACAACTCAAAAATACCTACATCAATGTTTGAAAGAGCTTGGAAAAATCTTTCCAGTACTTGTGAAGCAAACATGCAAGAATTAAAAGATTGTCTCGGAAATTTTGTAAAAAATGACAAAAAATGGAGTGATGAATTGGTTGAAGAAGCAATTAGCATGCTTAGAACTTATTCATTAGTAGAAATAAGAGGAGGAGAACTAATATTCTTGGATTTTCACTCACTTGTTCATAGCTGGACATTTGAATCATTATCTAGAGAAAAACAGGAGAAAGCCAAGCTATGTGGACAGCAACTATTTTATTGTTTAGGAGATAAGGGATTGGAATACAAGGATGCAGCTCAATGGGTACTGCATGTACAAGCATTGATGAATCATTTGAATTATATATGTGACAACTATAAATTTGCTGAGAGACTTAGTATGATTTTTATTGCTGCATACTTCTGGACTAGTGCAGAGACACTTCAGCAGCAAGTGTTTAGTGAATGCAAACAAGTGCTGAGAAACAATAGTACAGACACAATCACAGTGATGTCTAATCTTGCTTCAACATTTTGGAGAAATAGGAAGTTACAGAAAGCTGAGAGTCTTCAGCAAGAGGTGCTCAAAGTCAGGACAGAATACTTTGGAAGCAGTCATCCAGAAACTATTCAAGCCATGTCTAACCTTGCTGCAACATTTAGATGCAGTGGAAAGTTGCAGGATGCTGAAATCCTTGAGGTGGAAGTGCTCAAAGTCAAGACAGAATCCTTTGGAAGCAGTCATTTAGAAACTATTCAAGCCATGTCAAACTTGGCTGCAACATTCAGGTGCAGTGGAAAGCTGCAGGAGGCTGAGGATTTTGAGCTAAAAGTACTGAAAGTTAGAACAGAATCTTTTGGAAGAAGTCATCCAGCCACAATTCAAGCCATGTCAAATCTTGCTACAACATTCCGATGCAGAGGAAAGTTGCAAGAGGCTGAGAATATTGAGCTAAAGGTGCTCAAAGTCAGGAAGCAATTTTTTGAAAGCAGTCATCCAGACATTGTTCAAGCCATGTCTAATCTTGCTGCAACATTCAGATGCAGTGGAAAGTTGCAGGAGGCTGAGGATCTTGAGCTAGAAGTACTGAAAGTCAGAACAGAATCCTTTGGAAGAAGGCATCCAGCCACAATTCAAGCCATGTCTAATCTTGCTACAACATTCCAATGCAGTGGAAAGTTGAAAGAGGCTGAGAATATTGAGCTAAAGGTGCTCAAAGTCAGGAAGCAACTTTATGAAAGCAGTCATCCAGACATTGTTCAAGCCATGTCTAATCTTGCTGCAACATTTAGGTGCAGTAGAAAGTTGCAGGAGGCTGAGGACCTTGAGCTAGAAGTACTCAAAATCAGAACAGAATCCTTTGGAAGAAGGCATCTAGCCACAATTCAAGCTATGTCTAACCTTGCTGCAACATTCAGGTGCAGTGAAAAATTGCAGGAGGCTGAGAATCTTGAGCTAGAGGTGCTCAAAGTCAGAAAGGAATTCTTTGAAAGCAGTCATCCAGAAATTGTTCAAGCCGTGTCTAATCTTGCTGCAACATTTAGGTGCAGTGGCAAGTTGATGAAGGCTGAGGGAATTGAGCAAAAAGTGCTTAAAATAAGAACAGACTCCTTTGGAAGCAGTCATCCAGCCACAATTCAAGCCATGTCTAACCTTGCTGCAACATTTAGGTCCAGTGGAAAGTTGCTGGAGGCTGAGGATCTTGAGCAAAAAGTGCTTGAAACCAGAATAGAATCTTTTGGAAGCAGCCATCCAGCCACAGTGCAAGCTATGTCTAACCTTGCCCTAACATTCAGATGCAGTGGAAAGTTGAAAGAGGCTGAGAATCTTGAGCTAGAGGTGCTCAAAGTCAGAAAGGAGGAATTTTCTGAAATCAGTCATCCAGAAACTGTTCAAGCTATGTCCAACCTTGCTACAACATTCAGGTGCAGTGGAAAGTTGCAGGAAGCCAAGGAATTTGAGCTAGAAGTACTCAAAATCAGAATAGAATCCTTTGGAAATAGAATCCTTTGGAAGCAGCCATTCAGCCACAATTCAAGCCATATCTAACCTTGCTGCAACATTTCGGCGTTGTAGAAAGCTGCAGGAAGCTGAGAATCTTGAGTTAGAGGTGCTCAAAGTAAGAAAGGAATCCTTTGAAACCAATCATCCAGAAACTATACAAGCCATGTCAAATCTTGCTGCAACATTTAAGTGCAGTGGAAAGTTGCGGGAGGCTGAAAATCTTGAGCTAGAGGTGCTGAAAGTCAGAACAGAATCTTTTGGAAGCAGCCATACAGCCACAATTCAAGCCATGTCTAACCTTGCTACAACATTCAGATACAGTGGAAAGTTGGAGGAAGCTGAGGATCTTGAGGTAAAGGTGCTCAAAGTCAGAACAAAATCCTATGGAAGCAGTCATCCAAAAACTATTCAAGCCATGTCTAACCTTGCTGCAACATTCAGATGCAGTGAAAAGTTGCAGGAGGCTGAGAACCTTGATCAAAATGTGCTTACATTCAGAAAGGAATCATTTGGAAGCCATCATCCAAAAACTATTCAAGCCATGTCTAACCTTGCTGCAACATTCAAGTGTAGTGGAAAGTTGCAGGAAGCTGAGGATCTTGAGGTAGAAGTGCTCAAAGTCAGCAAAGAATCTTTTGGTAATCATCATCCAGACACTATTCAAGCCATGTCTAACCTTGCTGTGACATTCTGGCAAAGTGGGCAGGTAGCTAAGGCAGAGGAGCTGGAGCAAGAAACCCTCAAAGTTAAAATTCAAACTTTTGGAAGCAATCATTTAGATACTGTCCAAGCTATGGCTGATGTTGCTACAATACTTTGGCAAGGGGGAAAGATAGCAGAAGCAGAAAGGCTTGATCAACAAGTCCTTGAGCTGAGAAACAAGGTCTTAGGAAAAACTCATAAAGCCACTCTACAAGCAATGTCTAACCTTGCTGCAACATTTAGAAAGAATGGAAAGCTGAAGGAGGCAGAGATGCTCCAGCAAAAGGTGCTCAAGGTACAGAAGGAAGCCTTAGGAAGCACTCATCCAGACACCATTCAAGCAATGTCAAACCTTACAATGACATTTTGGCAAGGTGGAAAACTTGAAGAGGCAGAGAAGCTCAATCAAGAAGTACTTGCAGTCAAAAAAGAAGCATTTGAAAGCAGCCATGTGGCCACCATTCAAGCCATGTCTAATCTTGTTGCAACATATTGGCAAGGTGAAAATCTGGAAGCAGCAGAGAAGTTTGAGCAAAAAGTTCTCCAAATGAAAAGAGGGGAATTTGAAAGCATATCTATTCCTGCTAGTACAACTGAGCATAATTAAAGTTAAGAGTTGCAATGAATTTCTAGGTTTTTTTTGTTTCATGCAAAATGTAATTGAACAATCAAGGTCTTTGTTCTTGAGAAAAAAATTATTACTTTCTTTGTTCTTTTATTAAGACTTGTCATATTTTTATAAGTGTTCTTCAGGTGGATTTCTTTGTCTTCTTTACAAACAATGTATCAAAAATACTTGAACTGTTCTACAGAAAGCATACATTAGAGAATATTTCATTTACCTCTATTTTTGTTTTTGATATTCCATAATAAACTCTGTTTTTTTTTTGGTTCTTTGTTTTTTCTTTTTCTTTTTTTCTTTTCTTTTTTTAGTGTTATATGATTAGTACTATTTCTTCAAATTTAGCGAACTGAATTGTATATCATTGAAGATCATTAATGAGTTAGTATTGAGAGTATTAAGCATCTAAGTCAAAATGTAAGAGGACTGATTTTCAAATAATGTCCAACTTTATTCAGAGCTAAGTGGCAGGTTCTGCTAACCTTGTGTAACAGAGTTATGAGTTAGAGTTCAGTTCCTTAGTTTTTCAAATGCATATGACCCAACTCTATAGTGAGATTGGCAACTCCACAACATAGGAACTGGTGAAAGGAATGAAGTATGACCAAAAGATAGGCTGTGACAGCTTATTCTGTTACATATTCACATTTGAGATTGGATACTAATTTGGAGAAAGAGAAGAAAAAATTTATGGTGATTCATTCCAATGGTGTACTCCTCCATTGCTATGGCTCATCTGTTGTTATTTATTTATATAGTCAAGTTGTTTTCTACTCCATATGGTTGTTTATGGATCCTCTTCTCTCATGTGCTTTCACAACCTGCCAACTTACCTCTAGTTTTGAGCTTCAGTGTTGGAACTCAACAGCCCACCCTGTCTATAACTCACTTTTAGAATACACCTCAACTGGTCTGCCACACTCATGGCCATTAGTGCTATTTCTAGCAATTCTCAATGCTTTTTCTAGATGCCATCAATGCTTTCCTTGGCTATCACTAGTCTCCTTGTCATGCATCACTTGACCATGGCCTGCATATTACCCCATTATACTATGCATCACCCATGCATCATTCCTTTGCATCACATTGTGCATTATCACACACATCATTCCATCACATTGCACATCATTCATGCATCATTCCACTCCATTACCTGCACTTTCTCTGTGCTCAGCATCCATGTGAGCTCCTCAAAGCAATAATGACTTCTTTGACATCTGTTAGAGAACTGTCTTGTTTCATACTTCATCATGTATTGCCTTGTTTCTCTTGTCTCTACTTGTCTCATATCTCTTATTTCAATCTAATTTCTTTTCTTGACTCTCTCATCTTGCTTCTTCTTCTTTAAGTTCCTTTCTAGCCTACATTTTTCTCAATGCAGTTTCAACTTCTCTTTTCAATGCTTTCTTTGTTTTCTTGCCTCAACCCTTCATTGTTTTAGCTTGGCTAACCTCCACACCCTCCACCAACAATACCAGGACTTGTTCACTTCTGCTACTTGTCTCTAGGAACTGCCACTCCTTGCTAGTTATCCTAAGATTCATTCTCAGGTGCAGCACTTGAACCTTGCCTCTTTGTGCACTCTCGGTGCTTGCTTCTTGTGTGTGCCACTCTTGGATATGACTTGTGCTCCTTTCCTTCAGTTTTGTTGCTCCATTCCTTGGTCTCATATACCCTGAACTTGTTTCAAGTACTTGTTGTGCACATTACATCATGTCCACCTAGTAAGGACTTTTCTAGTAATCTAAGCATAGCAGAACCATAGCAGAACCTGACGCTTTCACTTGCCTTCTCTTTTGCTTTTCATGGCTCCTTGCTCCTTGTTTCTTGGGACTTGCAGTGGGGGCTTATTTTTTAGAGTCTCCTTTATTTGTCATTGACTCTGAAGAAGGGTTTTTGTGGTCAGATTGTGTTCAACAGCTTGGAGTTGAGTTCAGTATTTATACTTTAAGATTGAAGATTTTTTTCATGAGTTCATATTGTGTTAGTTTTTGGCTGGCATAATTGTGTGTGTGATGAGTCTTTGGGCCATCTTTTCCATGTCTGTGGTGAGGTGCAAGGGTCTTTATGATCATTCTTACTCTATCCTGTCTGCAGTGATTTTTTGTAATGCTTACTTACTTTAATGTGCTTGATTATCTAGAAGATGTCTTAGGTTAGAGGAGTCAAGTTGTCCTTGTCCTTTTTAGGCTACAATGTCCTTTTCTCTGCTTAGAGAAAGGGGAGGTGCTTTGATATGTCTGTGTGTTAGGTAGTCTTTTATTGAAAGTAGGGATGGTAAAGCAACATGTTAGGCTTGTCTGTTGCACCAATGTGAGTGATGCACATGGTGGTGTGAAGTTAAGGGGCTCCCTGCTATGCACACATTGTTGTAGCTAGAGCAGAGGTTCCTTTTAATGTATAATTTAGCACTATGAAAGTTATCAACAAGGTTACTAATGAAGAAAAGAGTATACCACTTTGGTAGTTAATGTGGAAGCATAAAGAGCCATCCTTCTTTTTGGCAAATAGGACTGAGGTTGTCAGGTTCCACTGACCATGGGGGCTCAGACCACTAGGTGATTCTTTACTGAGCAACAGAAGCATCAGTCACCTCTGGAGTAATGGGTGTGAGGGCAAGTGCTGGGAGTGTAGAGGGGAGGTGAAGAACAAACATTGGGGCTGGTAGTGAGTTCCAAGGTTGGGGATCTATGAACCAAGGCAGGTAACAAAGACTTAATGAGTTTTGGGATCAGAAATGAGGGCGTGGAGATTTAGCCAAGCCAGAACAGAAAAGAGTCAAAGCGAGAAATAGATGAAGAGTGGAATGGAAAGTGAGACCAGAGATAAGAGATAAGGCAAGAGAAACTTAGAGACTTAAAGCAGAGATAGAGAGATGGAGTCAAAAGAATAGATTGAAAAATATACAAGTCAAGTAGAGACAAGAGTAAGGAGACAATACAAGATGAGTAAGGAACAAGATGAGACCATATAAGACAAGATAAACAAAGTCAAAACTAGGGAAACCAGAACACAAAACATAAGACAAAACAGAGACAGAAACATGGGAAGGTAATGCAACATCAAGATTACTGTACTGAGTGCTAGACTACAACTTATATATATATATATATATATATATGATAGGTAGTAGGCAGGCTTTAGGATACAGGTCTGTGCCCTGGTGACAAGTCGCAGTCTTGAGGCTCCAAGTGAAGTTCAGAGATTGTGCAAGACTATAGCAGATGTTGGCATGAGTTATGCAGTGCAAAAAAAGCTCCCAAAGGAAGACTATTGCTTTGGAAGCATGAGTGAGCAGGAGGTATGGAATGAAAAAGAGGAAAGGAGTCAAATAGAGGAGGGAATGGTGTGCAGAGGTCAGACCAGAGGTGATGTATTGGTCATGATGTATGATGGGTGCTCAGTGGAGGCTGGAGAAAGTCTTGGTATGAGCCAGGAGAAGCGCTGGGAATTGCTGGGGCCAGCACTAATGTGGCATTAGTGAGCAGTAATGGCCAAGGGGATGCCCAGGATGGCAGTGGATTGGCACTGATGTGGCAGCAACAGGTAGTGATGATTGAAGAGATGTTGGAAATTGTCAGGAGACTTCCTTTTAACTTTTGTTTTTGGCACATCACTACACCCCAACCCACCTCCTATGCCACTTCCTGGGACCCCCAGGGCTTGCTCTAGACCTCTGGAGATTTTTGGAGGTTGTTTCCTTTTTAGGAAAGCACCAGAACTTCCTGCACTCCCTATTTGAGCATTATCCAAGGTTAAGATTAGCTCCAATCACCTGTACAGTTGTTTTCATGCCTCTGCTGCCCGCTGATGCACCACACCAAGCAGCAGGGAAGCCTTAGACTTGTTCTTTTTGGTTATTCCTCTGCTAGGTGATTAGTTACTATTGTATCATTGATTGTCACACCTAATATAACTTTGGATTTCCCTCTGCTAGTTGTGTGATTGAGCTGCAACTCCTGGAGGTCACCTTTACAGGGATGGCAGTAATGAGTGTTGAGGGTGGCTGAGCATGTAGTGGTCTGGACGGTGCATGCCTTTGGAGTGTTGTGGAGCTGATTTGGGGAGGTAGAAGTTCCAAGGCTGAGGCTCAGTACTGGAGGTAGGTGGCAGGTCATGACATCACTCCTCCTTTAGCATCAAGACCCTTGAGACCATGCAGTGATTGTGGTGGTGCTGCTTTGTTGAAGTCAAAGGCTAATGGCCATTAAGAAGTTCCATACACAAGAAAAGAAAAAAACTTCTTCAAATTTCAACTATTTTCTCTATTATGTCTTCCTTGAGCACCTCTTTTTTGCCTACCCCCCCTTCTTCCAATGAGGACAGTGTTGGTGTCTGGGTGGCCTATGAGGAGAACTGAGTGTCATTTGAACATTGCCAGATTGCTGCCTATTGAGGATAGCTGAGCTCACATAGTGGAAGGAATAAGCTGATCAGACATTGAATTTTATTTACATCAACTGATAGACAGATCTGTTGTAGCTATGCACTTCTCAGCACTTGTAACATCATGTGCTCTGCTTCTTTTGCCAGGTTCTCTGTCTGATTTCTCAATACAAGCACTAAGGATTTCACAAATACCTTGAGCTTCTCACCTCTGCCCCTTGGAGGCTGAATTTCACTGCTTGTTTGTCTACTCTGCACTCCTGCCCCTTGGAGGGCAAAATTTGTCTTGTGTTGCAAGTGCCAAATCTTGCATAGACTTTCTGAATTCGCCATTGTTACTGCTTTTTGTCACTCTCTACTTCTGTTTTCTTTTTTGAGACACTGCCATGTCATCAATGGATGGTGCTATTTACTTTCTCTGCCTCTCCCATACGAATTATATTGAATGGTCAATGTGCATAGAGGCTGTGATAGTTTATCAGAGTTATTGTGATCTGTTGGAGGAGAGGGCATCACTGAAGAGGATTTGAATGGTAAGAAATTGAGGAAGGTCAAGATAAAGATGAATGAGGCTTGGGAGCTATTGATTCTTAGTGTGGAGGATGTTCAACTTGCTCATATGACTGACCCCAACTTGTCAGGGGACTTCTGTTTTTGGCACTTCACTATGCCCCAGTCCACCTCCTATGTCACTCTCTGGGATCCTCAGGGCTTGCTCTAGATCTTCAGAGGTCTCTGGAGGTTGTTTCCTTTTTAGCCTTTTTGGGAAACCTCTAGAACTTCCCACACTCTCCATTTGAGCATTATACAAGGTTAAGGTTAGCTCTGGTCACCTATACAGTTGTTTCTATGCCTCTGCCACCTGCTGATGTGCCGCACCAAGCAGCAGGGATCCTTAGACTTGTTCTCTTTGGATTTTCTTCTGCTAGGTGATTAGTTACTATTGTATTGTTGATTATCATGCTTAATATAACTTTAGATTTCCCTCTGCTAGTTGTGTGATTGAGCTGCAACTCTCAGAAGTCACCATTACACAACCCCTATGTCATTTGGAAGAACCTTGGTCAGATTCATCATGCCCATGGTTTTGGCAGTTGTCTTGCACTCCACTGTACTTTCATCACTGCTTCTATGAAGCAAGGCCAGACTATAGAGGCTTGGATTGAAGAGGTCTGCTCCCTTACCACCATTGATGTCCCTGTTTTCAATGAGGACATCATTGTTATTCTTACTGCTGGCCTTCCCACATTATATGAGACTGTGATCATCTCCCTCAATGCTGTTGACTCCAACAACCTCACCCTCAATTTTGTCATTACTTGCTTGCTCAATGAGGAGAGCCAGCAGAATCTTGCTTGTTCCATTGTCAAACCAGAATCAGAAGTCAAGGTCAATTCAGAAGCCCTGGCTGTCATCACAGTAAAGAAGATAGGTTCTAATGTTATCTGCTTCTATTGTGGAGGGACTGGTTATTTTGCTTCATTATGTGAAGTTAGATAGAAGCACTTCAAAGCAATAAATATGAAGTTTGTTGGTACTGCTATCTCTCTTGACAATGAAAATGACAAAGTCAACTATGCCTTTTAGCTTGAGAGGAAGCACACTGCTATAATTGTTTTGCTTCAGGGGAAGTGTTGAGGATAGCTAAGTTCATGTGATGAAAGAAATAAGCTGATTGGACATTTAACTTTATTTACATCAACTGATAGACAGATCTATCATAGCTATGCACTTCTCAGTGCTTGTAACACCATGTGCTCTGCTAGCAACACCTGATGCTCCTCCAGCCCATGCTGAGACCCCCATCATGCATCACAATCACACATCACTGCCAACCCAATCTCCGCATGCCCTGCTCCCACTCCCCTCCTCACTCTAGCCTTGCTGCCACATATCTCTGTGCTCCCAATACAGGACCTCCATGCCACGTGACATGTTTCAACCCCCTCCACTGCCCTGCGTAATCCCTGGGTCTCACCCCAAGTCCTGGTGCTATGACCCGCCACTAAGGACCCAGGCCTGAGTCCTGGAGCCTACCTACCGTACAGTATATAAGTCGTAGAGTAGTAAGTAGTACTCTAGTCTTGATATTACCATTGTCACGACCCGCTACCGACCCCCGGGACTCCAGCGCTCCCAATACCACCCCCATAGCCGCCCCGGGCCCGGACCGCTACCCGGCCAACTCCCCCGGCCATC
>JABCKQ010008874.1:0-10750 GCA_018857305.1 Termitomyces sp. T159_Od127 | reverse complement strand
CCCGTGGAAAAGTCGACCTTGAAAGCTTTGGAAATTATGCTCAGGTATGGCTTGA
The DNA here is from genome assembly GCA_018857305.1 of Termitomyces sp. T159_Od127. Taxonomy (NCBI): domain Eukaryota; kingdom Fungi; phylum Basidiomycota; class Agaricomycetes; order Agaricales; family Lyophyllaceae; genus Termitomyces; species Termitomyces sp. T159_Od127. Next base: position 10,695 of record JABCKQ010008874.1, on the reverse strand, counting down.
CATACATATTCTACAAAACTGGCTATGATCATTGAAATCGACGCCTCAGATAATCAATGATTGATCAAGATTTATTTTTCCAGATCTCTCCTATGACCAGCTGTGACCTATATTCGGCTTTGGGAGGCTTATCTGCTCTACGAATGAGAGTCTTGCATCAAAGAAAGAGGCTTCTTCGAGTTCGGCGGATAGATCCATGATGGCTCACGTGTGAGGGCCAGCCTGAACATCAATCTATACATTCTTATTTCTTTCATTTGAATCAGCTATCTCCCACGAAGCAGCCCTGACACCCATCCCGCGTAAACTTGTTTAGTCTCAACTTTCAACGTATCAAGAGCCAGGCGATATGCTCCCTCATCATGTACATCGTCAGCATTCCCAGATGGATACTGAGTATGTGAACATGCTACTGGCGCTTGACACTATCCCTTGGCTGGACAACACGATGGCGTCTTTCTTCACATGGATTTTGTTGGCCGGGTTCATTCTCTTCCCGGGAACGTTTACGAGTCTGCAGGGCTCGGAAGCTGCGGTATCGAGCGAGATCGGGAAACAAGTGCTGAAGGAGGTTGCACGTGTACCTTTGTAAGAAACATAATCCCAGAATCGGGTCGTCTCTGTTCACAAGGTCGCGATTTGAGGCAGGTTTGTGGTCGCGTTCGTGTGTTGCGGGATAGGAGCAGGCGGGATGTGTTATCTCTGGTGGAAATGGATGTACAACTACCTTTGGCTTTTGAGCAGTGTTTTCATGTCCGTGTATCGTTCGTCGAAACACTGCATGAATTGATTCACTTACTGTTCAAAAGGCCCGGTTTCCTTAATTCATTGGCTGGCCTGATATCAACGATCGCGAGTATCTTTGGAGCCCAGCACGGAGAATTTTCGACGACTGGAAAGGTCACCATCGTTGTGACAGCAGTGTCTACATTAATCAACGGAATCTTGTCGCTATATTATGCCTTTTGGAAAATTCGGCGCGTAAAGCAGAGACATGATCGGGAGGTGGGAGTGGAAAGGGCCGGGAGGCATGGAGAGGGTATAGTAGAAAGGAAGAAAAGGAAAGTGAATAAGAAGGAGACAAGGGTACTCAAACATTGACACAACATTGTGGAAGGACGAAGTTTGGCTCTGCACTATACTGGTAACACAATCTGCTTCGATTTACAGATTGAACTTGAAAAGCTGTCTTTACGATCGTTTTATGAAGGTATTTTATTGGAAATAATCGTAGAGATAAACTTTGTCTACAGATAAACGTCAATGATGCGAAGCCCTAAGCCGACATTTACATTCGCTGCATGTTCTCGTAGGGCGACAGGGTCCTGACAAACTACAAGCTTTCGAATGCATGATGATGGAGATGATGAGTGATGTGGATATTCAGGAAAGACTCATCGACTAGGAAGACATGCCTACAATTTGCCCTTTTAAAAACAACATGACTGAGAGGCAAGTCGAATAACACAACCTAATGGCGTTTCTGGGTCAAGTTTCGAGTAAAATTTAGGAATGATTGACTGTATATTGACAATATTCAAAACGCGTGCGATCACCAGCGGGAGAAAAGTATCGCAAAGATGATCGCGCAATAAACAATGGCCCGGGCGAAATTTGTCGTGACTTTGTACGAAGTAGAGTCACCCTTCCCACCTTTGAAATTTGAGATTGTACAATGCTTATATAGAGAGATCAAAAATTTCAGCCATTGTCACCATTACCACCATTGCCGCCATTGCCTCCAGATCCCCCATATTTTCCCCCACCACCATTACCGCCATTACCACCATTTCCGCCATTTCCGCCATTTCCACCCGATCCTCCCCACTTGCTATTTCCACCATTTCCACCATTACCACCATTCCCTCCGTTACCGCCATTACCTCCAGATGCGCCGCCATACCAACTATTGCCTCCCCCACCATTTCCACCGTTTCCACCATTTCCGCCATTCCCTCCGTTACCACCATTCCCGCCCCATGGATACTTTGACCCTCCACCGTTGCCGCCATTTCCGCCATTTCCGCCATTTCCGCCGTTGCCACCGCCACTGAAAGAGTTCCATGACCACCGATCATTATTCCAATCGTCAGAATTCTTCCTCCATCCGCCATTTCCGCCGTTTCCGCCATTACCGCCATGACCGCCGTTGCCCCCGTTTCCACCCCAATAATTGTATGATGGCCGGTAGGATTTCCAGGAATTCCAGCGAGACGGCTAGTCCCATTTGTTGTAATATTTATCGTAGTAGCCTCGCTGCAAGAGATAAGTAGTGTGAGATACGGATTCTGAGCCAAGACGAATGCATACCTGGGCGAGGTTGTGATCGTCCGAAGTGGGAGCACCCGTTGAAGGGAGGATCAGAGCTGTGCAGCTGAGAATGGAAGACAGAGCAAAGGTGGAGAGCTTCATTGTTGTCGTAAATCTTACTGTACAAACAGTAGAGGTGCGTATGAAAGTCGGCTGGTTCTTTCCGACCTTATATACCCAGGACAGCGGTACACTTTGGGCTTGAGATTGACGAGGCTGTGTACTAGATGGGTTTATGTGGCGTTAGGGGATGTTTTGCATTGTGTAGATCTTTGGGAGTGACCCACATAAGGGCCGTCGGTCCGCCACATGGGAGTTAGTGAATATAGGAGAAAAAATGCTGATAGGAGCTGCTTAGAAAAAGAGCTGAGTTGAAATGATGACGGTACATCGCGAGAGCAGGCTGTAATAGACGTTGTGATCGATATAGAATTCCCAAGTAGTGGATGAGACCCCGTCGATGTTTCTCGATTTTTCAACAACAAGACCGAATTTTAGTACCCTTCAAGCAGGATGACAATTCTCCATGTTGCAGTGCACAACAAAGAACTTTCCAGTGTGAATAATGTGGATTTAGGACTTCCGAAGAAAAGCAGTGGAGTCGTCTGAAAGTATTTGTTGATGTTCATTAGAGAATGCCACGGAACAACACTTGCTTGACGGTAACCCAGTGCTAATGTATCGCCAGCTGAACTGGCACACTTACCTTACATGTCGCCGGAAATCATAAAACAATGTGAACACGAGAGGTCGTTGAAGGATGGATGACATTTCAGAATATCGACGCTGCAGGGGATAACTTGCCTCTTTCCCTTAGGCAATTTCCTCAACATGCCAGAGAACAAGACAAGGAACGTGATCAACCCAGCGAGAAAAATCGCTTTGTCCACATCTCGTTAATTTGGAAATCTTCTTTGGGACGAATCAAACAAATTCTCCGAGTCAAAAAGAAGGGAATGAAAAAAGAGTGACGAGAGTGGGATTCGAACCCACGCCCCGAAAGACCAGATTGAACAAGCAGCAGCTGCTTTGGCCTTAGTCTGGCGCCTTAGACCGCTCGGCCATCTCGCCTTGATACTTGGAATGACAAAACCTCTTATGGAAGCTCGTATATTACGTAAGGTGAATCACCACGCCTGGGGCAGCTTGAATTCTATCCATCCCGAGACCTTGTGATTTCGACTTTTGCTCAAGACATGCGATGTACATCCGCGGTGCACAATGACTGGCTGCGGGCACGGCCCCACCACTCTTTGTTGATTCGTTCTCTCTCCAGGCGGCGGTGTCTCGCTTTACCTCATGTGGCGCAACCATTCTACATGTGGGTCACGGACCCTCCAAGACATCTCCTAGCGCCACACGAACCCGTCCAGGACACTGCCTGCTCGATCTCGACCCTAAAGTGTGTCGGACTATATTACCTTATGTCTGCTTCTTCTTTTGTCACGTGCTTATATAAAACCTGTCGGGACTTGCCATGCAGCCTCAGTTGTTTCCCGTCATTAGACACGGACTCTGAGGCTGTGAGTATCTGCATTTTCCCCCTCTTAAAAACTCGACCATTAACAATTATCACATAGTATTTGTTTTATTCTGTGTTTTTAGGTACAGAATTTAGTTGTTTCCCGTCATTAGACACGGACTCTGAGGTTTATTTGTTTTATTCTGTGTTTTTAGGTTCGGTCTTACAGGTTATGGGCCTTTCCTTACAGACCAGATCTTTGGGAACAACTCAGCAGAAATAATCTTTCTGTTTATTCGGGGTTTTTTACAGCTGCCTTTGCACCATCCCTTCTTTTCTTCATCGATCTTTATCGATTGCGTTCAATACCACTATTTCCCATGTACCGACCACCTGGAGGGGCCCAGACACCCTCCAGATACCGATGGTCTGATGAACCTGACCCTACGATGCTTATGAATGCTCTGCCGGGTACCCGACCGACTGATCCAACTGCCACCGGCCCTGTACACCCTCCGCAGCCGCAGCCGCAGCGTCCTCATTCCTCTGTACATATTAATCATATTCTTCATACAAATCCTCCAGCCACTTTGCAGAATAATCATTCTAATGACCTTCATCATGATCGTACTTTTCCTTTTTTCCATGCTCCGTCTCCACGTAGACCTCCTCAACCTCCTCCTGCCATACCTAGATTTCAATCAACAACTTTTGTACCACCTTCGAGCAATTCTCAGCATATTCCTTTTTCTGACATTCCATGACATGTTTTTCCTTTGTCTCATCATTCTCCGCCTGTTCTTCGTGCAAACTCGGTTTGACCTGTAGATATTCATCCACATACCTCTCACTCTCCTTCCACACCTTCTTGTTATTCAGGTTTGAGCTATGTTACTCCTCCACCTACGTCTGTTCTGAATCGGCCTCATCAATCTTCTCCCCTTCAACACAATGTTCCCATTTTTTCTCCTCATCGTCACAATTTTCAATCTTGTCACTAAGGCTTTGTACCACCTCCTGTAAATTCTCCATTTTTGAATCCTAATCGTCATTCTCCATCCAATGCACCTGTTCATACCCCACCTCACCCTCTTCCCATTCCTAGATGTACCCTTTCTGTTACTGAAATTGCTCTCACTGATACTAAACTTCCTTCTCTTGCTACTGTACCTCTTCTCTGCTCGGCTATGGAATGGGTGTCATGGGAATCCGCTGTCACCAGGATCATAATGAGTATCGGCCTTTGTGGACACATATGCTGGGTACCAAGGGTCGGTGATCTGAAGGATCCTACCAGTCATATCGCCCTTCCACCTCATTATGATTTTGACTCGACTCCTGAGGAAACTGAAGCCTATTGCATTTTCTGGCATAATGATGATATTGTCGAACATTGCCTGGTTGGGAAGTTATCTCAAGAAATACAGGATTCTCTTCCTCCTAAACATGGTGGCAAATATGACCTTCCTGTCAGGACAGCTCAGGACCTGTTAGCGTTTCTTCGTGAACATTTTGGTATTGGCAGTGCTTCCGCTGCCAGATACACTAAGGCAAGGGTCTTTGAACTTCATGCTACACATGCCATGATCTCCTCATATGTTCAGTCTTGGCAGGCTGCGGTGCATCAACTCTCTGGCACACCTTGGGACTTTACCCCCTAGCAGAAAGTTCAGAAGTTTGTCGATGGTCTTCCCAACAGAGGTGAAGCTTGGGGTATTCTGTAAGAAGATGTTCGTCATTCTTGGGAGACTGCAGGCCCTGATGGCATTTACAATTTTGATGCTTTGGCTACACGTGTCCTCAACATTGCTGCTGATCACCGTCGAGTGTCTCTGTCAAATCATGTTCATCCCCCTAACCCTGCTCCTCTCACTACCTCCAATCCCAATGCCACCATAACCACTTCTGATACTTCTCCCCCCTCTGCTGATACTTCGCTATCCCAACCTCGCATGCAGTGTACCAATTGCAACATGTTCAGCCATACCATGGATTGTTGTTGGTCTAAAGGTGGTGGAATGGAAAACAATCAGGATCCTGCTCATGCTCGCCCCAAAGCAAATGTTGCTATTTCAGATACTGAATGCTTACCCCCATTACCATATGTCAAAGAAGAAGACGAAAATGATGTACCTCATACTGAAGAATCCAATGATATCTGTTTGACTGCTTATGCTGCATTGTTTCATCATGACTTATCTCACCCGTTCTTTGCTTTTGTTCATACTTCATCTCCTCTTGCGCTTGCCTCAACAATTGACTGTTTCAATGCCATCATGGATTTGGGCTGCATGACACACATCCTTCGTGATCGTTGATTTTTTTGGACATACAACGTTACAGGTGCTGTTCCTGTTGGGACTGCTAATTGTGGGACATTATCCACTTTAGCGCAAGGTGAAGCTCGTTTTCAGACCCATATTGGTGGCAAGAATGTCATTGTCACTCTAAAGGATTGTCTTCATGCACTGGATATACTCATCAACTTATTGTCCATGGGGTTGATGGTTGAGAATGACTTGAAGCTTATCTTTGAAAAGGATGCGACATCGATTACTTTTCCTTGTTTGGATGCTCTCAAGGGACACATATTGAAGGCGTTGGTTTATAACCGTCTGTCTTTCCTTTTCTGTGATTTTGTTTTTCCTCCTGGAGACGTTGCCCCCTCCATGTCTCCACCTATCGTATCTTTTCCAGCTTTCCCGAGTTCTTTTTGCCAACCTCCCTCCACCCCATATCTCTGGCATCAATGACTTGGCCATCTCAGCACTGATGCCACCCGTGATGTTCTCACAAAACACTATGCGACTGGGGTTGATTATTCTGGCTCTTTCACTGATCAGCATTGCATTCCTTGCATCTTAGGAAAGTGTTCAGCTCACACGTTTGATCATTTTCAACATTGCGCTTTAGCGGTCTGCGATCTCCTCCATATGGACTCTTGTGGTCCTTTTCCGGTCCTTTGGGCAAATGGCCATTCAAACATTTTCCATTCCATTCTCAATGACCATTCCAACTTTGGGAGCACAGCTTTACTTTTGTCTTGAACACAGGTTCTTAGTCACTTTAAGCGTGTTGAGGCAAGCTGGGGTCTAAAATCTGGTAACAAAGTCAAAGTTGTTTGTTTTGATGGCGCAGGTGAATTCACAGACGATGCTCTTGGTGATTACATGGTCATCAAGGGTATCACTCATCAGACAACGGCCCCCTATGCTCACCAGCAGAACAGTAAAGCCAAACAATATATCCGGACAATTGAGGACACAGCGCAGGCTCTCATGGCTTGGTCGGGTCTTTCTTTATCTTTTCTGGGTGATGCCATTTTAACGGCCCATTATTTACGCAATCGTCTTTCAACTTCCACCCTTCCATCATTAACTACACCATTTGAGGTTATGGAGAATCTTAAACCAGACCTCTCTTATTTTTGTGTATGGGGTTGCAGGTGCTTTGTTCTTTACCCTCCCGAAATTCATAACAAGGGCTTGTCTCATTGTTTTGAAGCTATTTTTGTTGGCTATGATGAGAATCGGCTCGGTTATCATATTTGCGACCTCAATGGGAAGTACTTTTTCTCCCGCAATGTACTCTTTGATGAATCTACTCCTGGTTGCTTATACTCTTTTAATGCTTGGCACACATCTCCCTCTCCTCCTCCCTTAGAATCGGCAAGCCCCCCTCAATTTCCGGTGCTTCAACCTGCTCGTTCTTCCTCTACACCTCCCTTCTCCTCTCCTAATCCTGACCCTATTCCTGTTCCCCCTGCTTCTCCTCAGTTACCAGCTTTACATCCTCATCGCAATATGATCCCAACTGAGAAAGGTCTGGCTTATCTTAAGGACATCACATCACGGAATGATTGTCTTATCTGCTTATGTGCCACAAGAACTGAACGCCAAATTCTTCCTGAACAATCCCTGTCTGCGATCATTGATTTTCAGAGCCTCATCACAGCCATGGCCTTTGCACATGACTTTGACAATCTATTTTTCCTTGAGTGGGCTGCCCTTGCGGACTACAAAGCTACCGTCAATCATGGACCCATACATCTTCCCTTTAAAGACCCACCTCTGATTGACCTCTCTAAACCTCCTGAGCATTACCATGATGTGATGCGTTGTCCTGATGCAGACGTTTGGATTGCAGCTATGGGGCGTGAGGTAGCGAGCCTTAAAGAAAATGGTGTTTTCCAAGTTGCTGTACTACCAAAGGGGAGGAAGGCAATTTGTGTTTGGTGGGTTTTCACTCACAAGTTGGATGCGGATGGGAAGATTATACCAGGCTTGGAGAAAGCTCGACTGGTAGCTCAAGGATTTAGTCAATGTCCTGAAGACTATGGTACCATGTATGCACCAGTTGCAAAGATGACAAGCATTCGTTTGGTCTTAGCTCATGCTGCATGACATGATCTTCACCTCTTTACCTTTGATGTAAAGACTGCTTTCCTGAATGCTCCTTTATCCCACAAAGTTTATTGCCACCAGATTCCAGGTTTTCCTGAAGCTGATAAATCCATCATTTATCGCCTCCTTTGTGCGCTATACAGGCTCAAGCAATCATCTCATGAGTGGTATGAGGTCATCCATTCAGTTCTGGAGGGCCTTAATCTTACCTGTTGTGACATTGATCATGTGGTTTTCATTGGTGTTTTTACCGTTTTTACCTCACCCCCTGATCCTACCATTCCAATGCCTTCTGATGGTTCCAACCTTTTCATCATCATCTGTCTGCATATCGATGATGGATTGAATGCGACAAACTCCATCCTCCTTTACTCGTGGCTGATCCGACAGTTGAATATGCATTTTAAAGTAAAAGACGCTGGCCCTGCTACCCTTTACTTGGGCATTTGCATTGATTGTGATCATACTGCAAAGATGCGATGGCTTTCCCAACAGGGCTATATCATTGATCTTCTGACCACATACAACCTCATGGATGCTAAGGTCTCCTCTGCTTCTCTCCATCATTCCTTCCATTCGCTTCCCAACCCTCCACCCAATTCTCTTCCCTCCATCTTTGATGACAACATTAAGATCCACTATCAACGCTTAGTGGGTTCCTTGCTGTACTTAAGCCTTTGCACTTGCCCTGACCTAGCATTTACTGCAATGCATCTGGGTCAATTTAATTCTCATCCCACTCGTGCTCATCTCTTGGCTGCAAAAGGTGTCCTGCGATACTTGGCTGGCACATCCGACCTCGCTCTTGAGTATAATTTTGATGTCGCCTCCAAATCATCCCCTTTCCGTTTATTACTCCCTCACGGTGGTGGTTTTGTTGATGCTGATTGGGCTTTGGATCCAGCTTCTTGTTGCAGCATTTCTGGCTATGCGTTTTACATGTTTTCCAGTCTCATTTCATGGTCCTCTGTTCATCAGCATACTGTTGCTTTATCCTCCACTGAAGCTGAGTATATGTCCATGGCGCATGCCATGCAAGAGGCCATTTGGATTTGTCAATTGTTATGCTCACTTCGCATGCCTTTCCCTGTTCCATTTCCTATTATCTGTGACAACAAAAGCGCAATCAACATTGCAAAATCTGACTCTACTTCCTTCCGCTCTAACCATATTGATATCCATTACCATTTTATTCATGAACATTTCAGTTCCCGGTCTTTTGAACCTTCTTGGGCTTTGACCAACAACATGGTGGCTGACATCCTGACCAAGCATCTTTCTCACGTCTTACACCATCAATTCCTTCCTGCACTTGGTCTTGTACGCCAATAATTTCACGTTCCTCTCTTCCTTGCAGATGGGGTTGTGTCAGACTATATTACCTTATGTCTGCTTCTTCTTTTGTCACGTGCTTATATAAAACCTGTCAGGACTTGCCATGCAGCCTCAGTTGTTTCCCGTCATTAGACGGACTCTGAGGCTGTGAGTATCTGCATTTTTCCCCTTTTAATTACTTGACCATTAACAATTATCACATAGTATTTGTTTTATTCTGTGTTTTTAGGTACAGAATTTAGTTGTTTCCCATCATTAGACATGGACTCTGAGGCTTATTTGTTTTATTCTGTATTTTTAGGTTTGGTCTTACAAAGTGCACTGTCTTCCTCATGTATAAAACCTCCTCGAAGTTGTCCTTGGCCTCTATCATCGTCCAAGTCCACCAACCACTTCAACACACTCTAACATCCCTGCTCGCACAGCATGAATTCCTCCATTTTTACTCTGATTGCCATTCTCAGTCACGCAGCTCTCATAACGCTGTCCATGGGTGCGCCTACTTTGCAAGACACCCATGACCTTGCACAAATTTGTATTCTCTGACCAATTTTCCTCATTTGTTGTTGATGAGTCATGGTTTGTAGCAGGGCTACTACAAAGGTAGATACTACAACCATCACAACAAATGGTACCAGACATGCCGATGGAACTCATGGAGATCCTACTATCCTTCATACACCTGGGGCAGGAAGGGGGGGAATGGTGGAAATGGTGGTAATGGAGGCGATGGTGGTTGGGGGAAGGGTTGCAACTTCTGGAACAATGACTGGCAGCTGTGGGATCCCCACAACGGTGGGGGGAATGGCACGAATGGCAGTAACAGGGGAAATGGTGGAAACGGAGATAATGGCAGGGGATCCAGAGACTCATGAGGTGGTAGTGGTGGAAATGGTGGAAATGGTGGCGGGAACAAGCACTTGGGGGGTGGGAATGGAGGGAATGGTGGGAATGGAGGAAATGGCGGAAATAGTAAGAGAGGTGGTGTAGGTGGCAATGGAGGTTATGGCGGGAATGAGGGGAATGGGGGGAATGGTGGTGGAGGGAAATATGGTGGGAATGGCGGGAATGGTGGAAACAGGGGGAAAGATGGCAACGGTGGTTCGTATTAAAAATCATCTCTTTCTTTTGGTATTAGACCTCCTTTTTTTATAAATTTGCCTTAGTTTTCCTTAATAACCCCTT
>JABCKQ010008873.1:0-16106 GCA_018857305.1 Termitomyces sp. T159_Od127 | reverse complement strand
CCATGCCTCTGCTGCCTGCTGATGCACTGCACCAAGCAGCAGGAAATCCTTAGACTTGTTCTCTTTGGATTTCCCTCTGCTAGGTGATTAGTTACTATTGTATCGTTGATTATCATGCCTAATATAACTTCAGATTTCCCTCTGCTAGTTGTGTGATTGAGCTGCAGCTCCCAGAGGTCACCCTTACAGTAGCCCAATAAAAACAAGTATAACAAGCTGAAAACTGTAAGCTTTATTGCATCAAAAACTGTAGACACAGGACGTACCTCATAAGAAGCCAAGAAACCCACACTAAAGGCAGAAACAACATGTCAACATGTTGACAAGGCATTAAAGATCATTCCTGATGGCAAAAGGGAATTGCTATGTGATGAGATCAGTGATTCATCATGCCATCATGATCTCAATATTTTTAGACAGGTGGCTGTGCCTAATGATGGCTGCTATCACAGATCACAGATTCATGATGCTATAAAGATCTCTATGATGTCATCACAATCTCAGATTTGGCTCAACAGGTGGCTGTGCCCAGTCATTACTGATCACTGATCTCTGATGAGGCATCACTTATGACCAAATGACCTTTTCTGCTTACTACAACCCACTATGGCCACTTGTGCTCAACCATAACTCAGCCCACTAAGTATGTGGACATTTACAGAAAGGAATAGATGGGATGGAAGCCAAAGAAGGAGGAAAGAGCTCAGGAATAAGCCAAGGAAGGCCTAAACTATTTCTTCAGATGAGTCTGGGCTGTCAAGGGACTTTCATTTTTGACACTTCACTACACTCCACTCCCTAGAATCCCTGAGGCTTGCTCTAGACTTCCAGAAATTTTTTCCTTTCAGAAAACCCCTAGAACTTCCCACACTTCCTCTTCAAGCATTATCCAAAGTTAAGGTTAGCTCTGGTCACCTATACAGTTGTTCTCATGCCTCTGCCACCTGCTGATGCACTGCACTGAGCAGCAGGGATCCTTAGACTTGTTCTCTTCAAATTTCCCTCTGCTAGGTGATTAGCCATTGTATCATGCCTCATATAACTTTGGATTCTCCTCTGCTAGTTGTGTGATTGAGCTGCAACTCTTGGAGGTTGCTCTTATAGCAGAACAAGTCTCCTAACTCTGGTCTGCAAGCTCTTTATAGCCTGCCAAGACTTTTTGGGCCTCTATTTGTTGCTTCTCCACCTGTTTCAGCTTGCCAATTCAGGCACTCCTCTGGATGCTCTGGCTTTTTAGGATGAGGCTGTCACAAACTGCCACTGATCTCCAGTACTCAGTTCTGGCTCTCGGACTCCTGTCACGACCCGCTACCAACCCCCGGGACCCAGCCCTGGCTCTGGGACCCCAACCCTCCCCAAAACAACCCCCATGACCGCCCCAGGCCCAAACCGCTACTTGACCAACCCTTTCAGCAGCCCACGGCCATCACCGGCCATCACCGGCCATCACCGGCACCAGCCACCGCCACTTGCGGCATCCCCTGGCCATCACCGCCATGACTGCCACATCAGCGCCGGTCTCGGCTATCACATTGCCCATAGCTGCCACATCAGCGCTGGCACCACCAACACCCATCACCCTCCTGGCCCACGCTGAGACCCCCATCATGCATCACAATCACGCATCACCGCCGACCTGACCTCTGCATGCCACACCCCGCTCCTGCTCCCTCCCCACTGCCCCACCACTGTGTGTCTCTGCGTTCCCAGTATGAGACCTCTACGCCGCATGACATGTCTCAACCTCACTCCACCCCATGCAGCCCCCAGGTCTCACCCCAAGCCCCAGTGCTGCGATCTGCCACTGAGCCTGGGCCTGAGCCCCAGGGCCTACCTACTGCGTAGTATATGAGTTGTAGAATAGTAAGTAGTACTCTAGTCTTGATATTACCGTAGCCATGTACTGTTTTGTTGTGTTCTTGTCTCTATCTTGTTTTCTTGTGCGTCCCAGTCTCATCATTTCTACTTGTTTCTTTTTCTTATTGTACTCGCCTCGTATCATCTCCCTGCCTCGTCTCTATTTGTCTCGTACTCTAATCCATTCTACTTTGCTTCTTCTCTTCCTCCCTACTCTAAGTTCTCTTGGCTCTTCGGTCTCCAACTCCTCATCTCAACTTAATCTGTTCCCTTTCCCTTTATCTTATCTTGACCCTTTCCCCTTTTGGTCCGCTTGATTTCTGCGTCTCTGATTCCATCCCTGGGACTTGCTAAGTCCCCATGCTCATCATCTCTTTGAACCCCAGGACTCGCTCGCGCACTGGCACTCACTCATTCCACCCTCCTGTATCCCTGGGACTCGCGCCTACCCCCTGGCACTCATCCTCCACCTCTCCCAGCACTCGCCCACTCACCAGCGCTACTGGCACTCCTCAACACATTGCTTCCACCCTGCTTCAGCCTCCTATGCCTCACGCCCTACGCGTCTGTGGACACGGTGATCACCACATAAAGTATTCGCCCAGTGGACTGAGCTCCCGTGGTCAGCGGAACCTGACAACTCCCACCTCTCCAAACCAGTCTCCATAATGTCCTGTGCTTGGACTGCTACCAGACTGACCCCCTTAGCAGCCTTTGACCATCACCGCCTGTCACCACCACCAGCCACTGCCACTACCAGCACTCTTTGGCCTTCTCAGCACTGGCCCTGGCTATTCCCAGCACTTCTTCAGTTGCAGCTGCCACATCAGCGCCTGCCCTGGCAACCTCTGGCTCTTAGGTTCTGCTGACTACAAGGGCTCTGTAAGAGCAACTTCTGGAGGCTGTGGCTCAGTCACATAGCTGGCAGAGGGAAATCCAAAGTATATTGAAAGTATGTCACAAATAGCTAGTAAGGTACTAACCTGGCAGAGGAAAATCCAAAGAAAATAAGTCTAAGGAGCCACTCTGCCAGACAACCAAAAATAGTTGACAGTTGTCATATGTCACATCCCATGTCACAATGTGTGACATTTCTGATGGGCCAGTCACAAGTCACTGTCACATCACTGTCACATCACAGTAATGGTTACATGATACAAGCACATGCAGAGGTCATGCACATGCCACATGACTGCAAATTGTATGCCAATGATTTTGCCAGTACTAGAGGAATGTCCAATAAAAAAGTAGGTTCCCATAGTGCCAATGAGGAACTTGATGAGTGAGAAGAAAGGCAAAGGAAGTGAGTGAAACTGAAGCATGGCTGAAGGAAAAAGGATGTAAAAAGGATTATGTGGCACACACAATGTCCACAAACGCAGCGGTACTGTCAAGAGCATAGAGTGTAGAAGACTGGGGCAAGGCCAAGGATGCAAGTGGCAGTTAAGTGGAGGATCACTGATCATGCTGGGGTGGGAATGCAAGTGCTGAAGATGAGGAAGGGGGTTAGAAGACAAGTGCTAGAGTAGGTGCAAGTCCCCAGGGGTGCGAGAGGAGAGGTGAAAGTGAGCACCAGTGCACAAGTGAGTTCTAGGGCTGGTGAATAGATAGCTGGGGCAAGCAAGGGAACTTGGCAAGTCCCAGGATCAAAGGCGGGAGGTGTGGAGATCTAAGCAAGCCAAAAAGAGAAAGAGTTGAGATAAGAAAGATGAAAGGAGAAATGAGACAAGTCAAGACAAGGTGAGAGAGTAGAGAAGAGTGAAGAGGAGAGACTGTCAGAGGACTTCCATTTGACTTCCATTTTTGGGCACATCCTATGCCACTCCCCGGGACTCCTGGGGCTCATCCTAGACTTCCGGAGATCTCCGGAGGTCATTTCCTTTTTAGGAAATCCCCGGAATTTCCCATCCTTTCTGTTTGAACATTATCCCAGGTTAAAGTTAGCTCTGGTCACTTGTACAGTTGTTCCCATGCCTCCACTGCCCACTGATGCGCTGCACCGAGCAGCGGAGAATTCTTAGACTTGTTTTCTTTGGATTTCCCTCTGCTAGGTGATTAGTTACCATTGTATCATTGATTACTATGTCTAATATAACTTTGAATTTCCCTCTGCTAGTTGTGTGATCAAGCCGTGACTCCTGGAGGTCACCCTTACAGAGATTTGAAGAGTGGGAGCAGAGGGAGAGAGAAGAAGCAGAGTTAGATTGAGAGTAGAGACAAAATAGAGACAAGCAGGGCAAGACAATATGAGACAAATATGATATGAAAATGAGATAAGTTGAAAAAGAGGAACTGGAGCATGTGAGACTAGAGAGACAGAGAACAAAACACAAAACTAGAAGCAAATATCAAGACTAGAGTACTAGATGCTACTCTACAACTTATATACTGTATAGTATGTAGGCTCCAGGGCTCAGGTCTGGGTTCCAATAACAAGTCGTGGCGCTGGGGCTCAAGATGAAGCCTGGATATCATGCAAGGCAGCGGTGGTGGTAGATGCATGTTGTGCGGCACAAAGAAAACTTCTTAAAAGAAGATCTTGCTTTGGGAGCATGGAGGCATAGAATGGCGGTGAGGCAAGGAGGCAAGCAGGAGTGGGGCATGGCATGTGGAAGTCAGACAGGTGGTGATGTGTGGTTGTGATGCATGATGGGCATCTTGGTGGTAGCTGAGGAGGCTTTGGCATGGACTGGGAGAAGCACTGGAGGTTGCTGGTGTCAACGCTGATGTAGCAGTTGCAGTTGGAGAAAGTGCATAGCCAGGGCCAGCGCTGATGTGGTGGTCATGGGCAGTGATGGCCAAGAAGTGCTGGGGGTGGCGGTGGCTGGTTGCGGTGATGTGTGGTGATGGCCAGGGGCTGCCAAGGTGGATGGTTGGGTAGTGGTCTGGGCCCAGGACAGTTGTGGAGGTCAGTTTAGGGAAGTTGGAGTCCTGGGGCTGGGGCTGAGTGCCAGAGGTCAGTAGTGGGTCGTGACACTGGCACTCTCCCCTAGCCTGTGCTGAGGCCTCCTCTGGCTTCCATCAAGTATTCATTATGCATCACCACCGGTCTGACCTCTATATACCATGCTCCATCCTCACTTGCCTCCTTACCTCATCAACATTCCATGCCTCCATGCTCCCAGAGCAACACCTTCCTTTGAGAGCTTCCTTTGTGCTGCATGACCTGCATTGACAACTTCATCTCAAGCTCCAGCACCACAACTTGTCACCAGAGCCTGGACCTATGCTCTGGGGCCTATCTACTATATCAGTATATAGGTCATAGAGTAGTATTGAGTACTCTAGTCTTGATATTGCTGCTGTTTTGTCCTAGTTTTATGTTTTGGTCTTGTTTCTCTCATCTTTCATGTTCTGGTTTCCATTTTTGACTCTATCTCATTTTCATTTGTACTCATCTTGTAAGTCTTGTACTCTTGTCTATACTTGTCTTGTACCTCTCTCAATCTATCTCTGCTTCTTGTCAGGTTCTGCTGACCATGGGGGCTCAGTCCACTGGGTGATTCCTCATGTAGCATGCACAATATCCACAAACACAATGGTACTGTCAAGAGTGTGGGGCATATGAGACCGATGCAGGGCTGGGAATGCAAGCAGCAGTCAAGCAAAGGATCACTGGTCATGCTGGGGCAGGAGTGCCAGTGCCAGGGATGAAGAGGGGGGGTGGAAAACAAGTGCCAGGGTGAGCACAAGTCCTGGAGTGCAAGGGTAGAGTGGAAGATGAGTGCTGGTGTACGAGCAAGTCCTGGGGCTGGTGAACAGATAGCCAGGGCAAGCAAGGGGGCTTAGTGAGTCCCAGAGATCAAAGATAGGGGCATGGAGATCTAGTTGAGCCAAAGGGGAAAAGAGTCAAGGCAAGAGACTGAAGGGGAGATGGAATGAGTCAAGACTAAAGTGAGAAAAGGAGAAGAGAGGAGAAAGCAAGAGACTTAGAGACTTGAGGCAAAGAGAGAGAGAGGAGAAGCAGAGTTTAGATTGAGAGGTACAAGACAAGTAGAGACAAGAGAGACAAGATAATAGAAGACAAGTACAAAAAAAAATGATGTAAGTCAAAAATGGAAACCAGGACACGTGAGACTAGGAACCAGAAACAAAACACAAAACTAGAAACAGAGAGGTATGGCAATATAAACACTAGAGTACTCAATGCTACTCTGCAACTTATATACTGGATGGTACATAGGCCCTGGGGCATAGGTCCAGGCCCCAGTAATGAGTCGCAGCTCTGGGGCTCAAAATGAAGCCTGGAGATTGTGCAAGGTGGTGGTGATGGTTGATGCATCAAAGGAAGCTCCTCAAAGGAAGGTCTTGCTTTGAGAGCATGGAGGCATGGAATGGCAGTGAGATGAGGAGGCGAGTGGGAATGGAGCATGGCATGTGGAGGTCAGACTAGCGGTGATGCATGGTTGTGATGTATGTGATGTGCATCTTTGGTGGTTGCCAGGGGAGGCTTTGGCATGGGCTGGAGGAAGCACCGAGGGTTGCTGGGGCTGGCACTGATGTGGCGGCTGCATGTGGTGATGGCCAAGGGGTGCTGGGAGTGGTGGTGGCTGGTGGTGGTGACGGGCAGTGATTCAGGAGGCTGGTTTGGGGAGGTTGGAGTCCTGAAGCCAAGGCTGAGTACCAGCAGTCAGTAGCAGATTGTGACACTTCTCTCCTCTCTTCATCCCAAGTCTCTGAGTTCTCCATCTCTTTATCTTTCTCCTCTTGTTCCAGTTTCCCTTTCATCTTTCATCTTGACTCTTTTCTTTTTTGGCTTGATTAGATCTCCATGCCCCTATCTGACCCTGGGACTTGCTAAGTCCCCTCCACTTGCCCTGGTCACTCAATCTCCAACCTCAGGACTCACTCTTGCTCCAGTGCTCATCTTCTAACCTTTCTCCACACCTTTGAGACTTACTCTTGCTCTGGTGCTCATCTTTCCACCTTCTTCCACAACCCTGACACTCACACTCTTGCCCTGGCATGACTGGTGTTCTCTGCTTGCCCACCACTCATGTCTCTGGTCCTGCCCCTAGTTACGTGCCCTGTGCTCTCAATAGTACCGTTGTGTTCATAGGCATTGTGCATGCCACATAAGGATTTGCCCAGTGATCTGAGCTCCCATGGTCAGCGGAACCTGACATAATATCAAGAGTCCCTCCTTACTTCCACATCTACTATGTCTACCTATACACACACCTATCAGCCCAATGGCTATTAAACTGATGCCTATGGAAGACCCATGCACAAGAACTACTACACCATGGATACTTCACAGCCTCTGTATCTGGCTCCTCCAATCAAACATTACCCCACACTTGTCTTTAAATACTGGGCCCATGATTAGAACTAGGTACTCTACAGCCCCTCTATTAGTCAAGGTATTCCTCAGAACTGGTGACACAACTTTATGCAGGCTACAGCAGGGACTTATCAATGAGTTCTGCCCAGAGGCATGCCAGAAACACCGCCCAGCATGTGCACACCCTTGGCCTCGGCACATACCAGTGCTGCCTTCTTTGCCCTGGGCCAGTACTATGTCTAAACTGCCTCTGCCTTGCTTCTGCCCCCCAAAGAATACCTGGAGACTTACTACCTCCTTTGGCCATAACCCTCTGTGGCACCCCCCATCCACACCCCTCCCTCTGTAAGGGTGACCTTTGGAAGTTGCAGCTCAATCACACAACTAGCGGAGGGAAATCTGAAGTTATATTATATTAGAAATGATAATCAACAATATGATGGTAACTAATCACCTAGCAGAGAGAAATTTGAAGAGAGCAAGTCTAAGTAAGGATCCCTGCTGCTTGGTATAGTGCATCAGCAGGTGGTAGAGGCATGAGAACAACTGTATAGGTGACTGAAGCTGACCTTGACCTTGGATAATGCTCAAACAGAGAGTGCAGGAAGTTTTGGGGGTTTCCTAAAAAGGAAATGACCTCCAGAGGTCTAGACAAGCCCTGAGAGTCTCAGAGAGTGGTATAGGAGGTGGACTGGGGCATAGTGAAGTGCTAAAAATGGAAGTCCCCTAACATCACTCACCCTCTAGTGTGCAGTGTCTTGACATGTGGGGTAGAAGAAGTTCCAGATTGCCTGGTTCACTGATGAGATGGGATAGATTTCTCAGGTGGCCCAGGGTGCATCTGGGTGCCTGCAGTGGAACTCTCTGATGAGCCCCAGTGCATGCACATTCTCCTGGAGTTTCCAGGAGATGTCTTCAATCCCATAACCTTTCCAATTCATCTTGTACTGTAGTCACCTTCAGAATAGGTGACTGTCCAGAATCTCCTCCACTTTGTACTCCTCATTGTTGTTGACCACCATTGGAGGTGGAGGGAGCACTGTGTGTCACCCTGAAATAGGGTCCTCTGAGGCCGGTGTTAGCTTGACCATGTTGAATACTGGGTGAAGCTGTTGCATTCTTGCTGGGAGCCAGAATTAGTAGGCTAGCAGACCTACCTGTCATTCCACCATGAAGGGTTCTAACTGACAGTGCAAGAGCTTCTTTGACAAGCAAGTGGTAGTGATGTCAGAGGCATCCAGATAGACCTGGTCTTCAGGCTGATACTTGGGCATGAAGGTTCCTTCATGATTGTAGTATTGGGCCATGTCATCCTTTGCCTTTGTATGAGAGGAAAGCAATGGAATCACGTGAACTATGCCCAGTCTGTGCACATTGCCGAAGGCTATATATTTGGAGGGTATTGGGGGTGTTGAGCAAGCAAACAGCTTGCCACAGCACGGAGTCCCCAGTGCACAGACCTTTTAGGCTCAGGAGCTCGGGTTTGACTTCAGTAGGATCACATGGAAGATTTAGTTTTATTATATTGGAATTAAACTGGGTTCATTGACTGCCAATTTGTGTGAGCAAGAACCTCATTTCAAAAACTAAATAAACTATATTATTTTCATTGGCTAAAAGTGCACGTGCGTGTAACGTAGCCCAATGCAACCAAGTGAATAAGATTAGCTTAATTGGATTAGATTATCTATTGATAAGATAAGATAATCTAATCTCATGATAAGATAATCAAATTTTGCATCATTGTATGCCATTGAACTCCCCCCTCAGCACTCTGGGGCCCTGCCACAGCTTTGGTCATCCTCATAGAGGGCTTCTCTATGGGGAAATACCAAGGATGGAGGGTCCAAGAGGTCAAGGTCTGCAAAGGGAAGGTGGCCAGCATGGCAAGCCTGGATGGCTGCATACTCTCACACTCCAGCCTGGTGCTCTTCCTTGACTTTGGTTGCACAGGTAGAACACTTCTAGGAGCACCAGCTCATTGTTACCTTGCCCCAGGCCCAGTCTACTTCTGGGTTGTGATCCCAGAGCTAAGTGAAGCCAAGGATCAGGTCTTGCTTGCCTAGGCTAGTAACTGCAAAGACTACATGTTTAGCATGGATCTGATAGTGGAGGGCTAGGTTTATAATGGAGCTGATGGCACCTGCTTCATTGGGTGTTCTGTTGATGTTAGACATCAGAATGGGCTTGGAGAGTGGCTGTGTAGTTAAGCCATGGTGTTTCACAAACTCTGTGTCCAGAAACAGTCCCATCGCTCTGCTATCCAGAAGAGCAGTGACCCCATAGGTTTGTTGCATGTCCATGGTCTCAATCTCCACATTAAGAGGCAGCAAGCCTGCTGAGGGAGCAGAGGCCACCACATGCTGCCAGGGCAACCAGTGTTTCCAGGCAGGAGAACCATGCTGATGGGGCTTAACCGGCATAGGAGAGCATGGCTTGGGATCCAGAGGTGGCATTTGTACATCTGAGAGGGGACATTGAAATTCTTCTGTCTTAGAATAATCATTGGGGTGTGTATTTGCATTCTCTAACAACAAACATGTGTATCTGTTAGTACCCAGCAATTAAGGCATACACCTCATCTATCACTCAATTAAAAATCCTCCTCCAAGCATGGGAGGAGGGCTCATGCACCACTCTCCTCTGGAGCCAAGTCCAGTGCTGGCTCATCTAGTGATGGGGCTCTTTCAGTATCCTTCATGGCTAAGAGTTGCAAGAGAAGCTCCTCTTGCTCCATAGTAGAGAGTCAGCGCACTTCTAGGCTCAATGAGCAGTGCCATGCAAAGTACCCTGGCTTTTTGCATCACTGGCACAGTAGTGGTGCAGAGTGATGTTTCTAGGTGGTATCTACATCCATGGGAATGCTTGGGGGTAGAGATCGTGCTGCAGAAGTGACTGGAGCAGAGAGCAGACACTGAGTGCAGGAGTGCATCTGGCATAGCTACTGCTGGATTTCCATGAGCTGCCATTGATCCTGGACCACCTTGTACCAGGAGGCAATCTGCTCATTGTTTGGGTAGCCCCTGGCAAAGTTGTTGATGCGCTCCATCAAGGTGGGGTGCAGGCCATCCTGAAACATGAGACACAGTTGAAGGCCATCTAGATAGGCTGCTTGCTTGACTAATGCTTAGAAGGAATCAATGTATTTGTTCAACATCTGCTTTCCCTGCCCATACTGCTCTTTGTTGTGCAGCACTAGTGCAGCAAACTGGCAGGGTCAATTGGAAAGAACTCTGCCTGAAAATCCTTTTCAAAGGCAGCCCAGTCTGTAAAGCTCCCAACACCTCCAGAACCTCAGAGCACACATAGTCAGTGCATAAGTGGAGGCCTGCTTGGCCCTTCATGTAGAACAGCACTCAAGCTATCTTCAATATATTGGAGTCAAATATTGGAGTCAAAGGCATCTCCACTAAAGTGAATGTAAGTGAGGCAGGACTGGAGAAAATGCTTCCTAGAGGTGTGGTTGCCATTGTATGTTTTCAGGAGTGCTGGACATGGTATTTGTGCCTGAGGACCTGCTGGGGCTGCCAAAGCTACTGGAGGAACTGCTGAAGCTGCCAGAGAGGGCTCTGCCACTTGAGGTGGTGCAGTGATAGGGAGTAGGTGCTCTAGCAGTGCTTGGAGGGATTGGAAGATGTGATTGATGGTGGTTTGGCAGAGAGTGGAGAGTTCAGTCATGTGGTGGGTGAGGGAAGCTTGGGTCAGTTGCACTTGTGTCTCTAGGTGTAGCAGGCAAGTCCAGGCCTCATTCAGAGGAGCTAGAGCATCTGGAGGGGTGTCTGAATTGACAAGCTGAGACATAAAGTTCTGTGGATGTTTAAGTCTGATGGAGAAGTGACAAATAGGGGAGTGGAGAGTCCTAGTAGGCTATGAGGGGCTTACAAACCAGAGTTAGGAGACTTGTTCTGCTGTAAGGGTGACCTCTAAGAGTTACGGCTCAACCACACAACTAGCAGAGGGAAATCTAAAGTTATATTAGGAATGATGATCAACAATACAATGGTAATTAATCACCTAGCAGAGAGAAATCCAAAGAGAACAAGTCTAAGAACTCCCACTGCTCAGTGTGGCACATCAGTGGGTGGCAGAGGCATGAGAACAACTGTATAAGTGACCAGAGCTAACTTTAACCTTGGATAATGCTTGAATGAAAAGTGTGAGAAGTTCCAGGGGTTTCTTAAAAAGGAAATGACCTCTAGAGATCTCCAGTCTAAAGCAAGTCTCAGAGGTCTAGAGCAAGCCCTGGGGGTCTTGGAGAGTCATGCAGAAGGTTGGCTGTGGTGTAGTGAAGTGCCTCAAGGAGAAGTCAGTGTGGACTAAAAATGGAAGTCCTCTGACATTAATGGTCTGGTAATTACAAAAGATGACTCCATTGGACAGTGCAAAGACTGCATCATTGGTAACATGAAAAAATGCCCCTATGATAATTATGTCACGACCCGCTACTGACCTCCGGAACTCAGCCCCGGCCCCAGGACTCCAACCCTCCCAAAACCACCCCCATGACCGCCCTGGGCCTGGACCGCTACCTGGCCAACCCCCCTGGCCATCATCGGCCATCACCGCCTGTCAGCACCACAGCCACCGCCACTCGCGGCACCCCCCGGCCATCACCGCCATGACTGCCACATCAGCGCCGGGTCTTGGCTATCACGCCACATTAGCGCCGGCACCACCCATCACCCCTGGCCCATGCTGAGACCCCCATCACGCATCATGATCGCGCATCACTACTGCCGACCTCTGCATGCCATGCCCCGCTCCCGCTCCCTCCTCACCGCCCCACCACCGCGGGTCTCTGCGCTTCCAGTGCGAGACCTCCGTGCCACGCAACATGTCTTAACCTCGCCCCACGCGGCCCCTGGGTCTCACCCCAAGCCCTGGCACCGCGACCCACTGCTGGAACCCGGGCCTGAGCCCTGGGCCATACATACTGCATAGTATATAAGTCGTAGAGTAGTAAGTAGGTACTCTAGTCTTGATATTACCAGTAACCCGTCTTGTCTGTTGTGTTTCATCTCTGTTTCGTTTTCTTGCGCGTCCTGGTCTCATTACTTTTACTTGCTTCTTTTCTCGTACTTGTCTTGTTTCGTCTCTCTGTCTCGTCTCCACTCGTCTTGTACTTCCAATCTATTCTCGTTGTTCTCCTCTCTCTTTTCCACTCTAAGTTCTCTTAACTCTCTGTTCCCGGCTCCTCTCCTCGACTTAATCATTCCCATCTCCTGTTATCTTATCTCGACTCTTTCCCCTTTTGGTTATCCGAATTCCCCGGTTCTGTTTCCATCCCTGGGACTCGCTAAGTCCCCGCGTCTGATTATCTCTTATCCCCGGGACTCGCTCGCTCACCGGCGCTCGCTCGTCTCATTCTCTTGCACCCCCAGGACTCGCGCCAACCCCCGGCACTCGTCCTTCACCCTCCCCGGCACTCGTCTCACTCGCCGGCGCTACCGGTGCTCCCCCACCGCCCCATTTCGGTCTCATACGCCTTGCGCTCCTCCCGGTGCTCTGTGTTTATGTACACAGTGATTAGCCGTAAGGTGTTCGCCCAGTAGACTGAGCCCCCGTGGTCAGCGAAACCTGACAAATTATTCATATCCTGAAAGAACTATTTTGCATGCAACAAACATTGATCTATGGCATGAGTAAAATCTGCCAGAGGAGCATTATATGCAATGAAATTCCATGATAGAGGATCTTCACACAGACAAACATTTTTTCTGCCAAATAGACTTGAAGAAGCCCCAAAAACCTACAAAGCAGAATCTGAAAGAATTACTAGCCAGATCATGGTGTTTATCTGAGCAAATAATGCTTCAGAATTATATAGTGCTGTTTGGAAGGACTCTTTTCTGAAATAAGGACTCCTTTTTGATCCTACTATTCCTGACTTGTCTGTATCTAGTAGAAACTGCTGAACATTCAATTGGAGTTACCACCACCACCATCTATGTCATGCCCATTGACTCAGGAATTTAAATGCAAATGCAATGGTGGGGTAAACATGGGAATTTGCTGACTATGTTGAGAACCACCTTCCATCATCCTGCCATCCTAGAGTAATACCAGAAGAAAGTTAGACTGGAGAGAGACAGGATGTGAGACATATCTGAGTGTGGGAGTCAATTGCATATGTACATATCTCTAAGGAATGATGTGAAGAGAAACTAGGAGAATGTGCAATCAAAGGTCAATTAATTGAGATTGAGAGTCATGGAACATACCAAATACTGATATCCAAGATGGGCATGATTTTACAATCTTGCAATGTCAAATTTGAAGAAGGATCTGATCATTCTTTGCTGATGGTTGAGGGAGGAAACAGCAACAATACAGAAAAAGGCCTCATAAAACTCAACAACAAATCAATTCACAACAAACAATGATCCTGACTACTTAGTCCTCAACACATCAAACATGACACATTTTATAAATTCAAAACACCAAACACACTGACTACACCAACCTTAGAGTCAATCATAGTCATAATTCTGCTCTCAGCACTCAGAAAACCACAACCTTGTATAGTGTACCCACCTGCAACATGGAAGTCCACTTGAATTACCAATAGGCTCCTCTGAGCAAACAAAAACCAAAATACCAAGCACAAAAATACATTTGAAGGCAACAAAACATTCTTATTGGCACTCACCAAATCTTAAACTTATAAAAGAGATCTTAAAAATCACGTGAAGATTTGGGCACAAAAATGGTTTATTCTACCAATTTAAGCCCTGCAGTCACTATTACATGCTTCCTGGGTCTAAGAGGTCTGCTCCTTGGGGACTCCAAGCTATGGCAAGTAAGTGCTTGCCTGAAGTCCTCAAATCCTTCTTAGAGTTCCATTAGCACACACAGACCACTGCATAGGTTGCACAATTTTGCTGTTTTTTCATTGTATTTAGGGATGCCGATACCCTCTTGGTGCAGCCCAGACCCTTCTGTAGGAATGGTTTAGCTCTTCTCCAGCTAAATCTATTTCTTGGCTTCATCATCAACTGCTTCTTCCTCCTTTTAGCTGCTGTTTTGTCCCTCCTTTTTTTGAGGTTGTTTGCATGCTAGCAAGTCTGGGTCATAGTTGGACAAGAGCAGTCATGGTGGTTATAGCAAAAGAGAGTGGTCATTTCCATTGTGAGTGATGCCCCATCAGGGATCAGTGATCCATGATAGCAGTCATCACTGGGCATAGCCACCTGTTTCGTTGACTATGGGATTGTGATGGCATCATGGAAATCTTGATGGCATCACAGATCACAGATCTGTGATGGCAGCTATTATTAGGCACAGCCACATGTCTGGCAAATGTTGAGATATTGATCTCTTTGCCATCACAACTGATCTTTTGATGCTTTGTCAACATGTTGACATATTGTTTCATCCTTTAGTGTGGGTTCCTTGGTTTTTTTCACAAGGTATGTTCCACACCTACTGTTTTTGGCATTTACAAGTTTACAGTTTTCAGCTAATATTAACTGTTTTATCAGGCCTCTTTCAACCATCATATCAATTGGTGGCAACATCAGACCCTATGGCTACTTCAATTCTTTGTATGTAGATGATTCCAATACTTAAAAGTCTTCTGCTGCATATGTCTTTGTAATGGCAGGAGGACCAGTTTGCTGGAAGGCAAAGGCCCAAGATCAAGCCAGCACCTCTACAGGACAAGCTGAATATATTGGAGTGTTTGAAGCAGGAAAACAAGCAATGTGGATCTTTCCTTGGCTTGCTGAGGTTGATATTTGCATGGGTCATCCACTCTACATCAGATGCAACAATAATATTGCAATCACATAAACCAAGAACTCAAGAAGTCATAGTAAAATTAAACATTTCAACATCAAGGTACATCAGATTCATAAGGCCATTGCATATAAAGACATCTATATAAAACCAATTGCATTCAGAAATATTGCTAATATATTCACAAAAGTCCTTTTTCAATCTCAACTCAAAAAATTGGTAAAGAAAGATCAAATTAAAAGATACAAGCAAGGCAATAAGAACATGTTTGTTAATGCCCATGGAAGTATTGAGATGGATGGAAAGCATTGATTGAGGAGCACTTGGCACCTAAGGTGGATCCCACCACTCCTGCTTGGTGAGTCAATGACTTTTGTAAGCTGAATGCAAATACAGTTTCTGGCAACCACCCATTGCCACAGGTGGAGGACATACCAAACAATTGTTCAAAAGGAAAGATTTTTGCTGTAATAGATTTGACAAATGCATTGTTCCAGACACCAATGCATGTTTATTTGACAGCTATGTCAACACTTTTTGGTCTATATGAATGGTTAGTGATACCAATGGGGCTTTGTATTGCCTCTGCAATCCATCAACACCAGATTACTGCTGCCTTGCAAGACTACATCAAGAAGTTCTGCCACATCTATCTAGATGATATTGTGATATGGTCTAATTGATTTTAGAGGCACTGAGGACTTGTCACCTATTTGTGAATATGAAGAAGTACCTATACTGTAAATAATTGACCACAGTAATAGCTTGAAGACAATTTTTGTGTTTATAGATGCAAGTGATTTCCACTCAGGTGCTATACTTGTCACGACCCGCTACCGACCCCCAGGACTCAGCCCCGGCCCCAGGACTCCAGCGCTCCAAAAACCACCCCCACAGCCGCCCCGGGCCCGGACCGCTACCCGGCCAACTCCCCTGGCCATCACCGGCCATCACCGCCCGCCAACGCCACAGCCACCGCCACTCGCGGCACCTCTCGGCCATCACCGCCGTGACCGCCACATCTGCGCCGGGTCTTGGCTATCACGTCACATCAGCGCTGGCACCACCCGTCACCTTCGACCCACGCCGAGACCCCCCATCACGCATCATGATCGCGCATCACTGCCGCCGACCTCCACCCACCACGCCCTGCTCCCGCTCCCTCCTCACCGCCCCACCACCGCGTGTCTCTGCGCTTCCAGTACGAGACCTCCGCGCCGCGCAACAT
>JABCKQ010008872.1:0-10499 GCA_018857305.1 Termitomyces sp. T159_Od127 | reverse complement strand
GTAATGATCAATTTGGCCTCCCCTGCATTGAATCGACTTTTTACAAGGGCACTTTTTCCATCGAGCTTCTGAATCCAGATTGTGACAACTCTATGGAAAACTGTACATCAAGCGATATATCACATCAAGCGCATTCGGAATGGATCTCATTAGGTCCTCACGTTGTCTCCGCGACTTGGCATATCTTGGTACTTCGAGCTGATTCGAATCATTCCTAATCTCCGAGATTCAAACCGACAAAGGAACGCGGAGTTCGATGACCGGTAAGTTCATGAGGTCCACTGTTCGTAATTGTTTAGCTTACTTTCCCACCTACACCAACTAGTCAACTCGCAGCCATGCGATCCACACTCTTTCAATTTCAGGCTCCTGTTTCTCTTCTACTATTACTGAAGATTTTAGACTTGACTGGCAGTGCATCGGCATTCACGTCGTACGCGAACGATTTTGTGGATCCGAATTATATCGTGAAGGGTGTGTTTGGGAATAATACTCTCGCGTCGCAACAGACGATTTTGCAGTGGGCGAAGGATTCTGCGATTGGAGGACCATGGAGTAAGTGAGCGTCGACCAGTCTAGATGTAATTAATCCAATACTGTAGGTGTCACCCAGAAAAATGTAACTGCGCCCTCTGGCGATATTCATGATTATATGAGTTGGGCGCCGTAGTATGCCACTTTGCTCTCTTTCTTTATGTATGACTTGCCTGATATCAAGGATATATAGTTGGTGGCCTGACTGCTCGAAAGCCGGGAATACAACTGAGTTGACACCGGAGCAAAGTTAGTCTGCCAAATTTTCCGTGAATACTTGAACTAAAAAGAAATACAGTCTGGAAAACTTGTACATATGTTTCTCGCGATGGAAAATTTAATCCTGATGGTCGCATAATCAACGATGTTGGCAATTTCCAATCGCTTTCCGATATGGTCCTTTACAACGCGATCGCATTTGCTTTGACAGGCAGCGGTTCCTCGTCGTACTCTATAATAGCAGGTCAGTTGTTCGTCTCGTATGTCACCAATGTAGTCGAATAACGAATGACCTTTCGTCCTCAAATACAGTTAATTACATTCAAACCTGGTTCCTCAACGACGACACTAAGATGAATCCCAACCTGAACTACGCGCAGATGCAGCGGGGGCCTACGGGACAAGTCGGAAGTCATACTGGTATTCTGTGAGTCGATTAATCGGCTAAATATATGATCTTTTGAACCTAACTATGATGTGGTTGACTAGTGATTTGAAAGGCATGGCTAAAATTGTCACTGGGATCGAAATACTTCGTAAAATGAACTGCACTGACTGGACGAGTGATTTGGATAATAAAATGCATTCTTGGACTAATGAGTATATTAAATGGCTCGAATCAGCGTCGATGTCACTCGAAGAAGAGGCAGCTCCAAAGTCGGCTTCATCTTCCTTTTTAAACAGCCTGTGGGGTTGCTAAATAGCTTTTTTCTAGTAATCACGGGACGTTCTGGTATAATCAAGTGGCTGCGCTGAAGATCCTTGTTGGCGATTTGCCTGGAGCACTTGATGTCACTAATAAATATTTCGCGAAGCAATATCTGACCCAAATAACGGCTGATGGAGAGCAGGCAAGTAACTTGAGGATTTATACATATATAGATGTATTCACGTCCTAACACCTCACCAGCCACTCGAAGCTGCACGCACTCGCCCTTATCATTACCATGCTTATAATTTGGCGGCTATGATCGTGAGCTTCCATTTTTTTTTCTTTTCTCAATATTTCATCTCTTGTTCAACTTGCCGCTAGACCAATGCCCGTCTCTCCGCATACGCAGGGAACCCCTCCGTCTGGAACAAAACCACCAACGAAGGCTCGACAATCAAAACTGCCCTCGATTTCGCAATGAACCTCAGCGCAGCCGACTCCAATGAAACTTCGTACACCGCGGAACTTTATCCCAGTGTCGCAGCCGTCGGCTCAGTCTACGGCGACGCAGAAGGAAAGTATGCGGATTTCCTTGCGAAAGGTCAGCCGACGTACGCGGAGGAGGCGTATTTCTTGTGGAATCAGCCGTTGAAGGGTGGGGAGGAGGAGAGTAAGGCGATTCAGGCGTCTGAGACCACGAGTGCGAAGGGGTCCCAGGCAACAAGTGCGACAGAGGGTAATACTAAGGATAATGGTGCTGGGGCTATGGGTGGTGCTCTGAGCTGGGTACTAGTCGTGCTTATTGGCGTGGGGTTGCAGGTTGCATTTATGCTTTGATTTGAGTTGTTTTTAATCACTGACTAAAACGCTGTTTAATGGGTTGCATCACCGTTATGTCGATTAGATTGTATGGCAAACATACTACCTTTGATGCTCGTGTACCCAAGTATTGCTTGACATGTTCTTGAGCAAGGCCTAACAATCTTGTACCAAGATCTATAATCATCTCTAGACTTACCTGATGTCTGTTAAAAGCATTTTTGTAGATTGACCTGATCCTCACCCTTAAAGTAGAGAATAGAATTGTTCAATCAAAAAAGTCCTGAGTCTGTGAGTAGAAGCAAAAGACGATAGGAATCAAGTACATCTCGAACAAGAGAACTAAATGGGCTTCGAAAAATGAAATCGAGTAAAGGGTAAGTCCATGATATCAAACAACGATACAGTTACTGAATGAAATGAGAAAGCGCCGTTGTCGATAATTGGTATATCCACCAAGAGTCGGTTTTCCCCCTAGGGTCCAATCCGGATCCCTGCAAAACGAAATTATTCCATTGAACTGGGTCTGGCAATCCTTCAGGCTCGAGAAAGCACCGCCTTGGTGTGTTGCGCTTGCGGGAGCGGAAGTTTTATGCGCGGTGGTATGGTTCCAGTGGTTGGTGCAGTAGGAGTCACGGAATTTTTGGCTAACATAGTGTGAGGAACAGGAGGGTTGAAAGGACGAAGATGGCCGTAGGCTATTGAGTTGACGAGTTTAGGGTCAAATTAATGAAACGTACAGATCGGCGACGCTTGCTTTCTGTTCTTTGGGGCATGTCACGGCTTTCCAACACTCAGCAGCAACGTCCGACGCAAGGACGTTCGATGCAGCACAGAGGACTGCGAGAGGAATAGCCGTGGAATGCGCATGTTTATGAAGAGGGATCTCTGGGTAATGTGGTGGCCGATCGGATTACTTTGGGAAGTAACGCACTTGGATGATGCTGTAGGCAGCATATCTCAAACAGACAGAATTTTATAAGAAGTTTCTGGTAAGAAAAAGGATATATGGAAGTTCAGGCCGTGACAGCGCCGTAGGTGCTTGACGACTTGTGGCGTTAAGGATGCTGAGCATCCCTGGCAGCTGTCCAGCACTCTTGTCCATAGCAAGTCGTGAAATCTTTCGGCACTGTAGCAGATGGCATGTACTAGTTGCCGGTCGTACTGTGAGCCCTTGAATGGAGTGAAGGCGCAGAGCCCAAAACGGGCAAATGGCGGGAGATGATGTATTAGTCAGCAATAGCAGGTCTGCGGCCGCGTGCTTGGCCTTCCTGGCGCCCACTGCGCACAACGCAGACGACGACGAGGCCAGGCCCTATGTCATCGTCGCCGACATCGGCAAAGCAGCTTCCCCACCGTCTTCAAGGGCTACCACGAGGTCTGTCCGTCGTGCGCGTCTCACTCACGTCCATCTCACCATCGCCACAGGACACCCGCCAGCAGGTCGCCATCAAGACCGTCAAACGCGACAACCTCACCGCCAAGTATGATCGGAGGTAGATATTTCTATCGTAACTGTGCAGGTCCACATATAACAACCAGCCCTGTAATTATAAGCTTATCTTTAATCACAGGGCATGTTATATATCATCCTGCCAGCATCAGGTGGAGGAAGGACAAAAGATTGATGATGTTGAAGAGAATTGTTGTCTCGAACTAGAGCTGATGAACAGACATGGATCTAAATTTGGAAAAAGCGGCAGGCATCTTGCCGTGAACCTTATCTAACGCCGTAGCCCGCGCCCGCACGTTTCCTCAACTTATATTGGTCGACTGGTACTTTTCATTCTATCTCGGTTTGGTTGGCCGATGTCCGAGTACATGTCATACTGGTACGACATTGACAAGAGTTCACGGAGACACCACATAGGGCGAGCTGTGCTCGGTAATGTCATCATAATACAAACTACTGTCTGTTTGTGCTATGGTTTGTCTGTTTCTCTAAGGTCTACAATCATAACCATGCTCAAGCTTCACAGGTATACTTGCACCGATTCCAGTCATGGTCGCTTATTCTTTTGCTAAGTGAGACAGATATCCAGGTGACTGTGTTTCCTCATTCTGACGCGCCTTTCAGGCATTGGAGCAAATCATGGCTTACTAGATTGCAATTCGTCGTTGCTTTACTGAGCGTTATCGTCTACTCCGGATTTATCGCGATTCACACGCTGACAACAATATATGAATGTCAACTCTTTAGAAAAAGCTTCACAACTCTTCCTGAGCATGAACGTACTTTCAATGCTTTAGCAGCAAGAGTGAGCGTGGTGGAGCAATGGCTTGAATTCATACCTGTAAGTCCTTTTTCCGACTCAGCCCAGATCCATCGGTCACAATGGTTACCAAGCCCATCATCAATGACTCTTTTATCATCTGGCGTGCTTGGGTAGTCTTTGAAAGACGCTCGTGGGCACGGTATCTTTCATTAGGTCTCTGCTTTTCGACCTTTGGTATTGTACTTGCTCAAGTATATTCTCAGGCTTTACAAGCTGATACTCAACACAGTCATCACACTTGTCTTCTTATCCATGGATTCGAATCCAAATGTTTTGTTGGCAGCGGAAAAAGCCAACAGTGCGACTCTTCATTTTCCGCTCATGGCAGCCACTATTTCATCTTTTGTAACCAACTTGGTGGCAACATCTTTCATTGGCTGGACACTCAGGTGCTTTTCATTGAGCTCGTGGAAACGTGCTCTGGCTCAGAAGGATGTCCACGGTTACAGATCACACATTCAATTCTTGCAAAGGAACACGGATGAAAAATTACGTCGATACTTCAAGTTGCAGCGCATTCTATACCTCTTGGTTGACTCAGGAGCAGTATATGCCGTCCTACAGGTATGAATTACAATACAAGCCAGTTATCCAAAATATACATGGAGTCCATACAGCTCTTGCAGATTGTGATGAGTCTAGCGACTAGCCCTGATCAGGATGCTGCCACTATTGCTTTCAATGTTGTTGGAAATGTTTATTTCTCGATTTCAGTGTGTATCATTCTTCCTTTCACGGGTTTTACTTGTGTTGAATGTTAATAGATTATCTATCCGATCTTGACGATTTTCCTCATCCGTAGCCCACTTTCAGTAGCAAGCGTACACGGAACTGTTCAATCTCTCCAAATCTATTCTCTAAGACCTTAACAGTGACCCGCACAACAGTTCATTTACGCATGCAACCTACTTGTATTAACGATTCTCTTTACACATATGTGTAGTAGCTATACCTACGCCATCTATCGTGCTCGGTTCCTGAGATCCATTGATTCATCAATATATGTATGGCTTGGAACCACCACAAGTTGAGTAATAGAGAGTAATTTAAATCCTCTTGAATCCTCCCATGATTGTCTGGGAAACTAAGGTGAAGTCATTCTGAACCCTCGCCAAAGTACTGTGATGGTTAGCGCCAGCAATTTATTGCTGGCTTGCTCTGACAC
Organism: Termitomyces sp. T159_Od127; assembly: GCA_018857305.1. Classification (NCBI taxonomy): domain Eukaryota; kingdom Fungi; phylum Basidiomycota; class Agaricomycetes; order Agaricales; family Lyophyllaceae; genus Termitomyces; species Termitomyces sp. T159_Od127. The sequence goes on along the minus strand of JABCKQ010008872.1, from coordinate 4,834 downwards.
CGAGGGGCGCAGAGCCCAAAACGGGCAGATGGCGGGAGATGGTGTATTAGTCAGCAAATAGCAGGTCTGCGGTCGCGTGCTTGGCTTCCCATATCATGGCGCCCACCGCGCACAACGCAGACGACGACGAGGCCAGGCCCTATGTCATCGTCGCCGACATCGGCAAAGGCAGCTTCGCCACCGTCTACAAGGGCTACCACGAGGTCTGTCCGTCGTGCGCGTCTCACTCACGTCCATCTCACCATCGTCCCAGGACACCCGCCAGCAGGTCGCCATCAAGACCGTCAAGCGCGACAACCTCACCGCCAAGCTCTTCGACAACCTCAAGAGCGAGATACAGATCCTCAAATCCCTATCGCACAGGCATATCACACGTCTCATTGACATCGTCGTGCGTGTTCTTTGTCCTTTTGTGCTCGTCGTTCTGATCGTCGTTGACGAAAGCGCGCGGAGAGACACATATATCTCATCATGGAGTACTGTGGCGGCGGGGACCTCACGAACTACATCAAGAAGCGCGGCCGCGTCGAGGGGCTCGAGTACGCGCCCGAGCCAGGTGCCGCGCTGCAGTACTACCCCCACCCCCGCACCGGTGGCCTCGATGAGATTGTCGTGCGCAGCTTTCTTCGGCAGCTGGGTACGTTCGTTCGTCTCGTTGTCCGTGCACTGTTGCTCACCCAGCCCCTTAGCACGCGCACTCAAGTTTCTGAGGCACAGAAATCTCATTCATCGCGATATCAAACCACAGGTGCGTGCTATCCTACTGGACTTCTAACAACTCACATAGGTGCGGCTGGGGGTGCGGCTGCCGGGTTTGTTGGGGTTGGGGTTGCAGTTGCGGCTGGCGAAGCACAGATGCAGCTCATGAAGGAGAGGGAGAAGGAAAAAGACGAAGGGTGGATGGGCGGTCGACCGCAGACGCCGGAACATCATAGAATCATACCGCCTGAAGTGTTGGATATGAACGCGATGATTCCTCCAAGTCGGTTTAACTTTCGGAAAGGTGGGAGTGGTTGTGTGGATGGGTGAGTAAAAGGTGTTCTTCCATTTCTTCTGTGGCCTGATTGGTATGCAGTTTGCCGGGAGCGGCGATTGATGCCGAAGGACGGGGGAACGAGAAGAGGAAAGAGGGTATGACAAGAGCCAGCGAGAGGGGGAAGGTGGGTGGGAAACATCTGAGGCCACTGTCGACGGAAGGATCGTTTATACCAGGTGAGACGGAGGAAGATGGGATGTTAAGGCGGGAGTACGTCCTTGTGGGTGATACGAGGGCCGTCGAGGTCAGTCGGACTGTTGACGGTGCGTGCTTTTCTCTCACTCTTGGTTGTCTTGACCTTTGAAATTGCGGGGGTGAACTCAGAGATCAACGCGGAACCGCGAAGACCGCTATTCGAGAGGAAGATGCCGCCCACACCTGCTCCTACGACGGACGACTTTGCGCCGTTCGAGGGCGTTAGCGGGACGTCCCCGACTACCAAATCCAGCTCTACCGCCCCTTCCAACGCCACTCCTCACCCTACCAACCCCTCGCACGCCTCGAGCCCGAACACACCAACAACAACAGCTCCAATAACGTTCCCACCACAACCACTCACGTCTCATCCACCGCCCCCGCCGCTCTCGTCATCCCCGTCGAGCATTGCGTCCCGCGCGGCCTCGAACGCGCTCAATCGCGCACTGAGTCTGGCGAGTAAGAAATTGTTTGGGAGCCCGAGTCCGAGTCCGCGGGTAGGGGGATCGCCGCCTGCGCAGGGTCCGCTTGGGAGTGTGGGAGCTGTGAATGCGGCAAGCGGGAGCACTCCGTCCTCGCCGCGCCGTGCGCCGAGCGGTTCGCTTTTCCTCGGGAATGCGAATGCGAATGGAGAGGCGAGTGGGGAGGGGGCGAAGAAGGATCCGTTGGAGGAGGAGATGCTGAAGGAACTTGAGGAGCTCGCGCAGAAGACGGATGTGTTGACGCGCTGGGCGGATGAGATGTATGAGTATGTTAAAGCTGTGCCGCAGAGTAGGTCTTTTTCTTTCATCCCCTACTTCTCGGGGATGGAACGAACACGCGTATGGATTGATTACTGATGAGTCAATAGAGCCGCTGTCGGACCCGACGAAGTTTGCCCCGCGCGAGGGCGAGGCTGAACGCCACGCGAAGCGGCGGCAGATGCAGGTTTTGGAGGCGGAGTATAACGCCGTCACATGTGTCGCGGTGTATATGCTGCTCATGTCGTTCTCGCAGAAGGGGATCAATAGGCTGAGGAAGCATCAGGAGCATATGAAGATGAGGTTTCCGGAGGGCGGGTGGGTGCTTAGTGAGGGATTTGATGATGGTGCGTTTTGAGTCCTCCTTGCCGCACCCTTTTTCGCCATTTGCAATGGGGAGTGTGACTGTGAGAATGAGGGCTGATGCTTTTTTTCGGTGTGTTGCAGCGCTGTTCTGGTTCAAGGACCATTTTATCAAGTGTAACGATCGTGCGGCGCTTGTGAAGACGTGGTTGCCTGTGCGATATGACGGACCAAAGAGTTGGCTTGATCAGCTTGTGTATGACCGTGCGCTTGTCCTCGTACGTTGTACATCCCTCCTCCCTTGCCTTCGTAAGTGATCACTGAATATGCACAATAGAGTCGGACAGCAGCGAGGAAGGAGCTTCTGGATTCCGCGAATAGTCCCGATGAATGCGAGAAGTTGTATGAGGAGTCGTTGTGGTGCCTTTATGCACTACAGGATGATTTGTTGCAGGTCGGGAATCCGTTCATGGAGGAGGATCGGGAGACCATCGCAACTTGTGTGTATCCTTATTCTTCGTCCAAATGTGTCATGTTCATCTGAATGGGTGTTTTCCAGGGATCAAACGCACGAAGCTCCGCCTCGTCCGGTGTCGTGCGCGTATGAAGATGAATGACCGTGATCGGATAAATGATGCGAGGGCCGACCAGAACCTTGCGGATGTTGCGAGGATACCAGCGCCGTGGGATGTCAAGCCTGCGCAAGATGCGAACAAGCCACGGACACCATGATATTTTATTCGGCTAATTTCTTTTTTTTTTCTCCGCGGCGCAGGCGTGTTGGTGGCACATTTGGGTGTTGGAATCCACGCCTTGTCATTGTCATGATTTTTTTGCCTTCTTTTTGGTCAAGGTATTCAGCCTCTTTGCTAGGTTGTCTGCCTTATGTATCTGTCCTCACCGTACTCACTTTTTTGCATATAAACCCGTAATCCCCTGTCTATTAATCTATTGTAGCAATTTGACACTGGTTGTTCTAGCTGCCATGTACAATAGTATTATTCATTACAGATCATCTTCGACGATATCTTTGTTGTCTAATGGTACCTCAACTAGCATTTATTCTCTTGGTTGTATTAGTACACTCTACTTACCTACTCTCATTGTATTTGTATTTCATTAGGAAAGGTTTTGTTATGGGCTTGAATGTTTGTCTATTACGATTCTATGTCTGGGTAAGGAGGATTATTTCTAAATAATTGCGATCTCGATCTGCTCAGCTGAGCCCATGGCCGAGCTTCGCTGTCCGGATACACCTGTCTCTGGAGACATGAGATGTGTGTTGCTAGGTACGATGTTCTGATGATGGAAACATGACCAGTGTAGTATCTGATAGCTTGACAGAACACGCTAATGATGAACGTAAGAACAATTAAATAGCCTATCGTTACTCCAGATGAATAGGCTTCAAAAGTCAAAACCTTTGTTGAGGTCTTCGCGCAGAAGTTCTTTCATGCCTGGCGGGAGCAGAGGTTTCTTTCCGTCTGATGTGACGATGTATCCTTGGAATCACAAATAATCAATCCAAAAATGGGCCATTTATGTACACAGATGAACGCACTGAAGGGCATTTCTACGGATTCTTTTGCATTAAAACGGATGGTTGGGAAATCCTAACAAATCAATCCAAAAACAGGACCATTCTGAGAAAAGAGGACGTACAATGTATGAAATTTCGTCGAGGGGAATTTTATCCACAACAACTAGTTTCGTAACTCCTAAAGCTGTGTCTGTCGTCATCTGTACAGGCCCCAAGTGACGCGTTGGAAATCCGAGGGCGCGGAGTTCTCCGGTTCGATCTCGGGGTGGGTCATCGCCTGTCAACATGAAGGCAGCTGGAAAGAAAACCTTGACATGGGCAGCCTACCTAGGATACCCTAGATCGAACTCAGCGATTGGCTTCAAAAGAGGCAAATTTCCGACGAACCCCGAATAGGAACATGTCAAATTGTCCATCACCGTCCTCCGGGGAAAGTGCTTGCTCTGCCTTAGGATCGAGAAGACAGACTCTGTCAAGAGTAATCCCTTGTGATTGCATGAGGTTGAGAACACCTTGCTCGTGACATGATGCGTCCGCCGTGTCATTCGTTGACGAAGAGAACGTGACCGAAAGCGAGTTCGCTGATGATTGGGACAGATTGGTGAAATGTACGTGGGAATTCGGCCCTGCAAGAGTACGCATATGCTAGAAAAGCCAAGAAATATTGTGAAAGAGAGAAAGAGGAGAAAAATTGATGAGTGGACTGACGGAGTACTCTAATTCAACCCATGGAGGAATTGATCTCGGTGTGCTCTCATCTTCTTCCATGTGTTCTAGCCCGAGATCGTTGGATTCATGAGAGACTATTCATTGAAGAACACGGTACCAATAACATATAAGAATCCCATGCTGTTCAAGGCGCGTCTTTGGTATGTAATAGGCAAATGTTTTGTTCTACGAAAGTGAGTGTCACTGATAAGATAGTGGTCAGATGCGATAAGATCTCTGACAGTGATCCTCGTATTACATTTACAGCTGAACGGTGTAATATATATCAAGTTGGAAATCAGACTACCAATC
>JABCKQ010008871.1:0-16182 GCA_018857305.1 Termitomyces sp. T159_Od127 | reverse complement strand
CCCACATACCGCCCCCACCCCGCTTTGGTCTCCTATGCCTCGCGCCCTCCCGGTGCTCTGCCTTTGTGTATATGGTGATCACCACGTAAGGTATTTGCTCAGTGGACTGAGCCCCCATGGTCAGCAGAACCTGACAGTCACCAGTGCATGGTTACTGTCATTGTCCAGGGGCTGCGCATAGGTAGATGATTGTGTGTTGTTAATGGTTTGAGACGACAGAGAGTAACTTTCTTGATGCTTGTTAGTTGGAGCTGTAGATAAGAGCTGTGATCCACCTCCGTTATCTCTACTGATGGTATGCAGGGCCTGAGCAGTGGCAGGCTGACTGAGCTCTCCACCAGTAGAGATGCACGAACCATTGCCAGGTATTAAAAAGCCATTTAAAATGATAATTTTGTTTGGTGTGGTTGATAAGACTTACCAAGCTGCCAACCATGCATGCTCGGGGTGAGTTCATTTCCCAAGAGCTCAGGAGGGACATTGCTTAGAGTGACCGCATTGCTTATTGGGTGTCGCTATGGGGTGGCTCTTTGCTTAAGCAGGACTGCTGCATGGCACCTTCCTCTAATTTTTATAGACTGCTGTTTTCGTCTTACGACTATGGGTTTCATACTTACATGTACCATGTATGGCCAATAGATTTCAGTCATTCACCTTATTTAAGAAGAACAAACCATCCATACATAGTAATATCCCACTTACAATGCATGATATTGCACTTGTGTCACTTTCTGGTACCGGCTCTTATTTGTTGGGGGGTAATTAGCAGTGGTCATGTTTCTAAACAAGCGTTGTTATTTGAGGGGGTGTTGTACATAAGGGGCTGGCAATCAGTACCATTGACCTTGTAGGCCTTGTCGAGCAGAAGATCTTCTACCTCGTCCACTTTTGCCCCTACCCCTCCTTCTGCCTCTCATTCCATTGTAATCGTCCTTGGTGTTGTTAGAGTCATCCACATAGGCATTCATGGTATCCAGGTTCAACTGCATGGGCAGTGGTTTGTAGCCCAGCCATCTGGGCAGGTTTGGGAAGGGGCAGTTTGGCATATCGTGATTGATAGACTTGCAGTTGATGCACATGAGTGTGTCCTTACCATGAAGTGGGAGACCAAATCCAGCAGTTGCAGATGGAAAAGTACAGGTCCTCATCATTTGGATCAATTTTACGTGGTCTTCATTGCCTAGATGTGTGTGGTGGAGGTAGACATTCCACCCCCTGAAATTGCCTCCACTCGTGCTGCTCCTTTTAACTTCCAAGTATTTCACTGAAATGTTATTGAAGATATCTCTTGTAACTTACTCTTTTAGCATGGGCATGCAGTTGTCAATGTGCTTCATCATTACCTCAGAGTCTTTTAGACAGGATACCATGAGGGCTTTAACTGCCTTGTGTGCCTCAGGCAAGTCATGAAAAGTGAGCCCACAGATTGTGAGGACGAAAGAAGGGTGTTGGTCTCTAAAGGGTTTAAATACAACGGTGGCTTCCTTTGTTGATATGACTTCGAGGTTAACCAGATATTCGGCCTGCTCTGGTACGGTCCCAGAGATGAGCATGTGATAGGGGGTTGGAAAACATTCAGATTCTTTAGAGGTATCTTGAAGGGAAAAGGATACTCCAAGGGCTATATCGTTCTTGATGTGAATTAGGCCTTTGATTAGAGCTCAGGTTTTGTCAATGGTAGCCAAGCTATTAGTTTTATATCTACCTCTGAAAAGACGGGCCCAAAGTTTGGTGGTGGCAACTTTCTTCCATGCTTTGACCTGAGGCAGAGTAATGTTTTCCAGTGGGTTCAAGACAAGATGGATTTTTGGCCATCCACCGTTCAGAGTTGCAGTGCGTTGCAGACCAGTGATGTTTATAGTGACATTGTCCTGGGTTTTAACGTCTATATGGATGCTGCCTTTGATCCTCAGTGGGGCCATTATTATTGGTCTCTTGGGTGTGCTTGCAGTCTTGTGGTGTGGTCTCTTTGGAGTCGATCTTTCCTGGGGGGTCACCAGTGGAGAACTGGGGGGGATTCCACTAGTATGTTGTCCTAAGACAGGTTTGCAACTGCTGTATTACTCTGGTTCAGAATGTCTTGCTTGTCTGCTGTTGTCTCCTTGCCACAAGGAGCGGGAGGGGCTATCTCTCCTCAAAGCAGGATCCTAAATGGGCCTAGGCTGGCAGTAGTGCAGATGAGCATGGTGGATGAAGGGGTGTCAGAGAATGTTTGGATGGGTGATCAGTCATGGGTACCAGGGGGGGGGGGGGGGGGGGGTTGCTGATGAGGCGTGCCGCTTTGGAGTTCTATCTTTTATTGGGCTCAGCAGTTGGAGATGTTTGGCCAAATCAATCTCTTTAGGGGGTTTCTTCCTAAAGACTAGTCTGACTCTCCCAAGTTGAGCCTGTTGGGAACTTTCCTTCCTTTGGGTCACCTGTCTGGGGAGCATAGGGAAGAGCTCCTCATACTGGTTGTGGAGGGTGCCCTCATTCTCTTGGTTGGTGTTGTGAACAGACAGGTTGCTTTCTTGAGGTGGGGGAGGGTCGTCTATAGCAGGGGATGGGAATTCAGAGCCATTAGGTTGGACAATCACTGGCTGGGTTGAGCCTTCCCTGGGGTCTGTGTCCATTGCATCTGAGAGTTTGTAGGACATTCTTGGGCGTTCTTCGAGTTGAGTGTTAGCCATGATGAGGGATGCAATGGGCTTGGTTATTAAGAAAATTGTCATGTCTGCGGGATGCTTTCTGTCTTCCAGCCCTGAGGTGGGTGCTTCCTACCAACTTCAGCAAGTTATGGTTACTTAACCAACCATTTTGATTAATAAATTGGAGTGTGTGTGGCCTAGTGCATAGTACCACATTTTAAATTCAACGACTTAGTAGGCCTGTTACTATTTCTCCACAGAGGGCTCCCCTGCTCTTATGCCGTTTGGGGGACGTATAGACATTGCTTTGGCCCACATGTGTCTGCCCTTCTATGTCTGACATGAATGGAAAATTTCTGGTGGGTGTGGGTGTGCTGTTGCCATGTTTTTGGCAGGGGTGTGGTTTGTGAATAGGCTGCCTTTGCTGTAATGCTTTGAGGCCTCTGACCAATCCTCAGTTCCACACATACAGACGTATGGGTTGTTGGGGGGGAAAGATAAGGTGAGGAAGGGGGGAGTTGGGGGGCTCAGGTAGTGATGTCGCAGGTAGTGATGTCGCCTTTCAGCAAGCTCAACACCTTTCAGTGTAGCACTCTTTTGGATGCAGCAAGCCGGTTTTTACCCGGTCGCCTTGTTGAAGTTCATTTGTGCAGACCACATGGTGGTTGCATTCAAAAGCCCCCAAAGTCATGTTAATTATCATCATATTGTTCCACAATTCTGCAGACTATCACTGTAAAACCCTATTGTACACAGTGCACTGCATGATTCCCAATTTTCTGCTTATTGCGTGATTTTTTGTTGCCCAGGGGTTCTCTTCAACATTATCATAGGATCTACTCATAATAATTATTGAGCAGAATTTTCTTCAACCAAATAGTTGAATATATGGCCAATCCACTTTTTAGCCTAGGTCAGCTATGTCCTCTTGTCCTCTGTATTTGTTTGGCTTCATCTTGTCGGAAGAGCTGTTGTAGGCATGGAGTTGAACTACTTTTAACAATTTGGCCACTCTAACCACCTATTTTGCATATCTTCTGCATTGCTATGCCATATTTGGCATAATCATTTTTGTTCTGGTGGTGCAATTGGCGATTATACAAATACAATTGTCACCAATAGCCTTTATACACAACATTTAGCCACTGAGTTCTTCATGTATTTAAATGGTCTAGTTTTGCTATGTTGATCTCCCCAAGAGGTGTTTCTCCCGTGGTCCTATTGATCTATTTCAAGCATGATTGGTTTGAAAGATTCCTATGGCCTTCTCCTCTTCACCCTTTCTCTCGTTTACACTTCTTGTGCTTTCATGCCTTATTTTAACTACGGCTCTGTCAAAGTACGCAGTATCAGCCTTGGTGGATGGCTTGTTCTGGAGGTCTGTCCTAGTCTTAGCCATTTGCTCAAATTGAAAATTCCCTTACTTTGCTCGACAGTCATGGATCACACCTTTTATATTTGACAATGCTGATGATGATTGTATCGTTGATGAGTATACATTTGGCAAGTATCAAGATCAAGCTAAAGCAATTGTGGTTCTCCAAGCCTACTGGGACTCATGGATCATGGAATTAGACTTCAGGGATATTGCAGCAGCTGGGTATATAAGCCCCTCTCTAGCAATAAGTTGATCCAAACATCCCATAACAGGCTCAATCATGTCGGAATCCCTATCAGCTACTGGGTATTTGATGTGTCCAGTGGAGAGCCATATATCCAGGGACAACATCCCTACCTTGAAAAGGCTGTCTCTTGAGCTGAAAAGTATGGGCTCAAAGTGATTATTAACCTGCATGGTGCGGTGATTCATTATTCACACTACACTCCCTCTCTGAGATTTGTGGTCAGGTGTTCCTAGAAGTCAAAATGGGTAGGTTATCTTCCATCCCACCCTAAGCAACCTGATAAACCATCTGCTTCAGCTTCGACAACTCTGGACAACTGACATCCAATCCATAAGTTCAATTTTCACTCTTTCCCAAGTAGTGGAAATGCTTAATGATCTACATAGATTTTGGTATCTTTCACAGTCAAATGTGGACCGTACATGTGCAATCATCAAACAACTCGCCAATACTTACAAGGAGAGCTCAGTTGTGATGGCAATTGCTGCCTTAAACGAGTGCGTTTACTAATCCTGGATGTCAACTATCAATACTAATGAGGGCCAGGCCGAAGGGATTTTTGAATGATGATATGTTGAGAGTTACAACACAGGTAAATCATTGTTCAATCGAGGGGAGCATTGTTGAGACATGTCTTTACAGTACTGGTATGACAGCTATGGATATATATGGTTTGTTTGTTTCCAACCACTTGTGGATGTAGTGCTTCTCATGATCTTGATCTAGCTACCCATACAGGACTTTACAGGAAGGGAATACCATACTCATCATTTCAGATGCATTCTTAGGCCTTGACCAATGGCAAACATTTATGCCTTCTACCAATTATTCAGGTGTGATGATGGATATTCACAAGTACCATTTATTTTCAGACAATGTGAGTACTACATCCAATGAACATTGACATTGTATGATAAAAAATTGTGCCAGGAGATGAAAAGGACTTATGAACAGCATATTTCAGCTGCCTGCTCAGAAGGCCCTGTGCTTGCAAATTTCAGCCTATGGACAATTGTGGGCAAGTGGACTCCTGCTGTCACAGATTGCTCAATTTACTGAGGTCGTAATGCCAAATCCCGCTACGAGGAAGTTGTTGGTAGTTGTGCAGGCTTGATGGGAAATGCATCAACCTTCAGCTCATCTTACAAGATATTCTTGAGAAGTACTGGGAAGCGTAGGTAACTGCATATGAGCAGAATCAAGGATGGATTCAATGGACCTAGAAGGCCAAGAATGCTGATGAGTGGTCATATCAGGCTGGGCTAATCAATGGATGGATTCCCCAGAACCCAGAAACTTGTGTATTTCCAGATACATGTCATCCGCCACCCACTGATCCCCAAGCCAGTCACTCTCAATATTCATCAGCACTAGGAAGCTTACACTCTATCATGAAAGCAAACTCATATACTCCATTAACTTTGGCTGTAATTGGTGTCTTTTGCATTCATACTTTCCTGTGATAGAGATCAATTGAACAATGCTCTGCTTGATGTATGTATTGTTGAGGTTGGACGATTATTGCTTCTCCTATGATGCCCTGTTCAAACATTGTATTGTACATTGATACAGTTTATAAATACTACATAACAAGGACTTTATTGTTACAAGAAAAATGATTCAAGGCTTGTCAGGTTTCCATTCAATGCAGTTCTCTAGATACGATGTTGTTCATCAATCTTTGACATTCTTCTCATGACACCGACAACATTCTTTGTACAAATCATTACAACTACATGTAACATGAAAAGCGTTAAACAATAACAAGAACAAGAACAACAGCCCCACACCACCCTGCACCTGAAAAATTTTTATCACTTCCAAACTGCCCTTTGAATCTGTCCTGTTTTGATACTTTGACTTGGTTGATATCTCTGTACCCACTTTTTGTCAATACCTATTTCCTACTATTGGCTTAATCCCAACATCCTGCTTAATCTGTTCCCCATTAGTCTCTCAACATCAGACAGGGACTTGTTCTGCTGTAAGGGCTACCTCCAGAAGTTGCAACTTAATCACATGACTTGCAGAGGGGAATCCAAGTTATATTAGAAATGGTGATGGACAGTATAGTGGTAATTTGGCAGAGGGTAATACAAAGAGAATAAGTCTGAGGATCCCTGCTGCCCAGCACAGTGCATTAGCAAGCAGCAGCATGAGAACAACTGTACAGGAGGACCAGAGCTAACCGTAACCTTTGGTAATGCTCAAATGGGAGGTGCAGGATGTTCTGGAGGTTTCCCAAAAAGGAAATGACTTCCAGAAATCTCCAGAGGTGTAGAGTGGGCCCCAAAGGTCTCAGAAAATGGTGCAACAGAGCAAAGTGTAGAGGAGTGGAGCAAATATAAGTTGGCATAAAACAAAATAGAAGTATTTCAACAGTAAGGCAAGCAAAGGGTTTGACATTACTAGAGAAGCTTATGGTTAATCCAATGAATAGGCTAGTAGAATACTGTTATTGTTTAGCCTGGGAGCCATTCTATCCCACAAGCTGCCTTTATATACTACATTAGTTGCTGTACTGTTACTAATACTGTCTAAACAATTGGGCCCCAGTATGTAATGGAGTATGACTAACAATAATTGATGCTGAGTGAGGTCCATGCATATAACTTAACAAGGCTGACTACTGAAAGACAAAAGATGATAGGGCAGGCTGAGTGGGCACATTGTTGAACTAAGCTTGAAATGGATGTGGTTCAAAGACTGGTCCTCTTTCTAGGCAACATCTCAGTCCTGCCAAAGGTGTCTAAGTGACCACATGTATTAGACACTCAAGGAGGCTCCTCTGATCTAACTTCTTGTCTCCAGTCCAACTCTTCATTTCAAGCTTCATTTATCTCTCACTTCAACTCTTTCCATTCTCAGCTTAGCTGATTCCTGCACCTTCCACCTCTGATCCCCAGAACTTGTAAGCGGCCCAGCTTTCTGCATTTCTGGCACAGCAGAGGTGCAGGGTAATGCTGCCAGGTGGTGTCTACAGCCATGGAAATGCCTGGAAGTAAAGATTGTGGTGTGGGAGTAGCCAAAGCAGAGGCAAGCATTGCATGCATGGGAACTGAGTGTTGGAGACTCAGCGCCCAAGTGGAGCAGTGAGTAGGGTGTGTCCAGTGTAGCTCCTGCCAGATCTCCATGAGCTGCCACTGGTTCTAGGCCACCTGTTGAGGAATGACTTGTACTGAGTGCCTATGTGTGTCATTAAGCTACATTATCATTTACCTCTTTTGGAATAAACACCACATATTATTGGAGCGACTGAGGGTGAGCAAGCTCCTATTTCTTCCACTTTACCTACAACTAAACAATCCCCTGTAAACTTCTGTATTCCTCTATAGGTATTCATATACTGAGTCGACCCGTATTATTGGAGTGACTGGGGACTTCGGTATTTCTCTACACCACCTTGTACCAAGTGGTGATCTGCTCATAGTTCAGGTGGCCCTCAGCAAGGTTGTTGATGTGCTCTATTAACATGGGATGCAGGCCATCTCAGAACATGAAGCACAGTTTAAGACCATTTGAATAGGCCACTTGCTCAACTAGTGCCTGGAAGGAATCAATGTATTTGTTCAGCATCTGCTTTCCCTGCCCATACTGCTCTCTGTTATGCAGTGCTAGTGCAGCACATCTTGCAGGATCAATTAGAAGAACTATGCCTAGAAATTCTTTTCAAAGGTTGCCCAATCTATAAAGCTGCCAACACCTCCAGAACATCAAAGCACATGAAGTGCATATGTGGAGGCCTGCCCAGCCTTCATGTATGACAGTATCCAGGCTATCTTTAGCATGTCAGAGTCAAAGACATCTCTGCTGAGGTGAATATAGGTGGGCAGAGCTGGAGAGAGCACTCTCCAGAGGTATGGTCACCATTAAACATGCCTAGGAAAGCTGGACATGGGATCTGTGCCAAGGGATCGACCAGGGCTGCCAAAGCTGCTGGAGCTGCCAGAGATGGTTCTGCCACCAAGAGTGTTATGGAGATGGGGGTAGGCACTCTAGCAATGCTTGGAAGAATTGAGAGATGTGATTGTTGCGATCTGGTGGACAAAGCACTGTAAGCATGCCACACTCATTGCACTATCACACATATCACACACTCTTTGTCATTGTGGCCACCCCTCCGAACAATGGACAAAAACTAATATATATACTACATATACATAGTCAAACACCCTCAGTTGTTTCTACTACAGACTGAGGGTGAGTAATACTTGAACTAGATAGTCAAACTCTATACTTACATGTACACTAGATTGACACTAATGGTGTCTGTATAATCTAGGTACAGTATGAGTCGTTTCTACTACAGACTGAGGATTGACACTAACAGTGTCTGTATAATCTAGATTCAGTTTCTAACATCAGTTTCTAACAGTGATTGGTGGTTTGGCAGAGGGTGGAGAGTTCAGCTGTGTGATGGGTGAGGGAAGCTTGAGTCAGTTGCACCTATGTCTCTAGGTGTAGTAAGCAAGTTTAAGCCTCATGAGGGGCCAGAGCATCTACAGGAGTATCTGAAACATAGAGTTCTGCAGATGTTTAAGTCTAGTGAGGAAGCAACAAATAGGGGCCTAAAGAGTCCTGGCAAGCTATGAGAGACTTCCAGACTAGAGTTAGAATGCTTATTCTGCTGTAAAAACAACCTCTGGGAGTTGCAACTCAATCACACAACTGGTAGAGGGGAATCCAAAGTTATATTAGGAACAATAGTTGACAATACAGTGGTAACTAAGCCTCAAGGGTCTTGGGGAGTGGTACAAGGGGGTGGACTGAAGTGTCAGGGCAAAGCAAGTAGAAGTCAGTGTAGACCAAAAATGGAAGTTCCTATCACAATCTGCTATCAACCACCAATACTCAGCTCCAGCTCTGGGACTCCAACCTCCCCAAACCAGCCTCCATGACACCCCATGCCTGGACTGCTACCCGACTGACCACCTTGGCAGCTCCCAGCCATCACTGCCTGTCACCACCACTAGCCACCACCACCCTCAGCACCCCTCAGCTATTACCGCCTGCAGCCACCACATCAGTGCTGGTGCTAGCAAACCTCAGTGCTTTCCTCAGCCCATGCTGAAGCCTTCTCTAGCTGCCACCAAGATGCCCATCATGCATCATAATCACACATCACCGCTGATCTGACCTCTGCATGCTTTGCCCCACTCCTGCTCACCTCCTTGCCCCACCATCATTCCATGCCTCCATTCTTTGAGGAGCTTCCTTTGCACTGCACAATATGCATCAACCACCACTGCTGCCTTGCATGATCTCCAGGCTTCATCTCAAGCCCTAGTGCCACGACTCATCATTGGAGCCCAGACTTGAGCCCTGGGGCCTACATACCATCCAGTATATAAGTTGTAGAGTAGCATCTTGTACTCTAGTCCTGATATTGCCATACTTTCATGTCAGGAACAACAAGGAATCATGGCACATGCCCAGGCATGTGATGGACACCGCCACTGCAGAGGGAAAAGAGACTGTACAGTTGAGAGATATAGATCAGAACCAGAACTCAGGAATACCTCAGCCATTGTGATACAAGGACTGAGGTATGTCTCAGGTTCTCCTTACTATACCACCCATGCTAATTAATATACATAGTTATTGTACTTAACAGGTATATACACAATATCAGTCGTTGTGATACAAGGACTGAGTTATTGTACTTCACAGGTTATTCGCCCCATGCCACTCAGTAATCAGCGACTCAGAAATTCTTTTTTCTGACACACTGTAGATACCCCCAGACCTAAAATTGACCATCGACCCTGACCCAGACCCAGAAAATGTCCCAAAACCCCCTGCTGTTCTTTCTGCCCACAGATGAGCAGTTCGATGGCTTGAACTGAACAACATTCAAGGTTATCATGGCTGAGGCCACCCGCAGCTGAGGCCTCCTTGAATAATTTACCGGCACCAATAAGAACCCCACACTGGCTGTCAGGTTCCGCTGACCTTGGAGGCTCAGTCTACTGGGTGAACACCTTACGTGAGGATCACCGTGTACACAGACACAGAGCACCGGGAGGAGCACGAGGCATAGGAGACCAAGGCGGGGCGGGGGCAGTGTGTGGAGGAGTGCTGGTAGTGCCAGTGAGTGAGACGAGTGCCGGGGAGGGTGGGGGATGAGTGCCGGGGGTTGGCGTGAGTCCCGGGGGTGCAAGAGGATGAAACAAGCGAGCGAGTCCCGGGGATCAAGAGATAATCAGGTGCAGGGACTTAGCGAGTCCCGGGGATGGGAGCAGAATCGGGGAAGTTAGACAACCAAAAGGGGAAAGAGTCAAGATAAGATAAGGGAAGATGGAAATGATTAAGTTGCAGAGAGGAGCCAGGAATGGAGAACCAAGAGAACTTAGAGTGGAAAAGAGAAAGGAGAACAATGAGAATAGATTGAGAGTACGAGACGAGTGGAGACGAGACAGAGAGATGAAACAAGACAAGTACGATGAGAAAAGAAGCAAGTAAAAGTAAAGAGACCAGGACGCGTGAGAAAACAAAACAGAGACAAGAACACAACAAACAAGATGGGTTACGGTAATATCAAGACTAGAGTATCTACTTACTACTCTACGACTTATATACTACGCAGTACGTAGGGCCCGGAGCTCAGGTCTGGGTTCCAGCGGCGGGTCGTGGCGCTGGGACTTGGGGTGAGACCCAGGGGCCGCACGGGGTGGGGCGAGGTTGAGACATGTCACGCGGCGTGGAGGTCTCGCACTGGAAACACAGAAACACACGGTGGTGGTGCGGTGAGGAGGGAGCAGGAGCGGGGCATGGTGTGCAGAGGTCGGCGGCAGTGATGCGCAATCATGATGCATGATGGGGTCTCGGCGCGGGCTGGGAGTGATGGGTGGTGCCGGTGCTGATGTAATGTGATAGCTGAGACCCGGCGCTGATGTGGCGGTCACGGTGGTGATGGCCAGAGGGTGCCACAAGTGGCGGTGGCTGTGGCGTTGACGGGTGGTGATGGCCAGTGATGGCCGGGGGAGTTGGCCGGGTAGTGGTCCAGGCCCAGGGTGGTCATGGGGGTGGTTTTGAGAGTGCTGGAGTCCCGGGGGTTGGTAGCGGGTCGTGACACTGGCGCTGCCTAGCATTGGCAGTGACAAAGAAGAGGTTGTGAAGCCCCTGACAACTACTCCTATCACCAGCACCACATGGTGGGGTGCTACCAACTCTATGGCAGAGGAATGGCTCCAGCGTGATGCCTATGCTAGGAGCATGATCACCTTGAATGTGGTGAACCCCATTGGTGCAGGTGTGGCAATGGACAGATCAGCCACCGACACATGAAGGTCCCTGACCACATTACATGATGCCAAATTGGACTTGGGACTCATACATGCTGAGGAGGAATTGAGCTCGCTGAAATACACTGATGGAGCAAATATTGAGGCTCACTTCAAAGCCCTATGGATGGCATGGTCCAAGGCCAATGATTAGGGCACGGGCATCAACAATAAGCACCTCATGGGCCTACATCATCAAGTCCATGCCGGCATTGTGGGTGCCAGTCATAGGTTTGCTCATGTTAGAGACCTTGTCCACAAACATTATAGTATAGTTGACCACACATGCACTGCTACTTCATGGGCCCACAGTCATCGCCCCAGAAAAGTCTGCTCAGGCCCTGTCAATGCAGGTCAATGATGTCCTGCCTGGAATCCTTTGATGTCCAGGTCAAGATGCAGCTTGGCCTGTGAGTGCAGTGCATGCAAACTGACAGGGGCCAAGAATTTGAGAACAAGGTATGAAACGCCTACTGCACAAAGTGGAGGATTAAGCATGAGACCACCCTGCCATACTTATCAGCAGCAAATGGCATGGTCAAATGCAGGAATTGAACAGTCCTGGACCTTGCCTGCAGCATGCTTAGCAACTCACAGCTATTCATGCACTACTAGGGCGAGGCAACATCCACCGCAATTCATGTCCTCAACCTGATCCTGACCTCAAGACACCCAGGCAAGACAGTCTTCAAAATACGCACTGGCTTGAAGCCTGACATCTTCTACCTGCGCCTGTTTGGGTGTGCCACTTATGCAAAAGTGCCAAGAGAGGACAGCGGAAGCAAACTAGACACATGGTCGGTGAAGGGTGTACTGATAGGATACTTTGGTCATGGAGACTATAAACTGCTGGAGCACACCACAGGCCATGTTTTCAGATCATGTGACATCATTTTTGAGGAGGGGCCCCCCATAGGACACTGCCAGAGGAACATGATGGCCTAGCAGTGGACTTATTTGAAGTCCTTGATGTTCCTATGGCAGACAATATGGGGGACGTACCCATCCTGGGAGACATGATGCTGACATGGACCAAAGCACCTAGTGACCCAATCAGCAACACTAACCTTACAGCAGTGTCAGGGGCCCCTGATACTGCAATACCAACCCTCTCTGGACCACACTGGTCTGCAAGACTTGCTGCAAAGCCAGCACCCCTAGCAGATAGTGACCCTGAGTCCAATGCCAAAACCCCTGAACCTGAGAGCAAGGAGGAGACCTATGCCAGCATGTCAGGTGCCTTGGCGGCATGGACAATGGACCTCAACAGGACATGAGTCTCTAAATTGTACTCTGAGGCGATGCGGTGCCCAAACCTATGGAAGGGGCCCATAGACAACAAAATACAGAGGATGCATAACAGGAAGATGTGGAGGCTTGTGGAGCAACCAAGAGGCACATGGATGATGAAGAACCACTGGACCTTCACCCTCAAGTACAATGCCAACAGCCAGGTAGTTGGCCGCAAAGTGAGGCTTGTGGCAAAGGGTTTCTTGCAAATCCCGGGAGTTGATTATTTTGCCACCTCTGTTGTAAAATACGAGTCACTGAGAATTAATCTGGCAGCAGGCACGATCCTTGACTATAAGATCTGGCAGATAGATTACACAAGCATGTACCTCAATGCACCAATGCAGGTCCTCATCATGATGGAGCAACTGGAAGGATATGAGGTGAAGCCAAGCAAAGTCTACAAGGTGGACATCAACAAGGGTGGACAGCTGCATGGTAGCAGCAATGATGACGGTGACAGCAGTGGGGGAGACAAGGAAAGCATGAGAAGCTTGGTATCACTTCTGGACAAAGCACTCTATGGCACCATGTATGGCACGCAAAACTGGTGGTGTACACTCGACAAAGACATGAGATAACTGGGATACCAAAGGTCCAAAGCTGACCAGTCAGTGAGATCACAGACCAGGAATGGTGAGAGGACAATAACAAGTACCTACACAGATGACATATTGGGCATGTCTTCATCGAAGGATGAAGCGGTGCAAGCATGAAAAGAACTTGGCAAGAAGTACAAGATAAAGGACCTTGGCAACATCAAATTTGTCCTCTGAATCTGTGTCACACAAGACAGAAGCAAACGATTAATGGTCCTTGATCAGGAGGAGTACCTGAAGAGAACGTTAGAAAAGTTTGGCATGTCAGAGTGTACACCAAAATACACACCGCTGCCACCAGGCATCATCCTGAGCTGATGCCAAGCACCGACAACAATGTATCTGCAGATTGGAACTAGGCCCAACATAGCTTTTGCAGTTACATCCCTCAGCAGATTCATGTCAAACCCAGGAAAGGTGCACTGGCTCACCCTCCAACATGTCATGCACTATATCAAAGCAACACTCCATTACAAACTGAGATATGGCGGCACAAAGTACACCAACTATGAACCGTGTGGATACTACAATTCCGACTTCACGGCTGACATCAACACATGCAAGTCTATATCTGGAGGTGTATACATACAGGCAGGTGGACCGATGAGCTGGAGCTCAAACTACCAGGACATGGTCTCCACCTCCACCACAGAAGCGGAATACATAGTGCTAGGGAAAGTGGGGGAGCAAATTCAGTGAATGTTGGTGGCACTAGCAGAAGTTGGACTGGGCATACCATACCTGGCCAAGTTGAAGGGTGACAATAGCAGCTCAATATCCATTGCAGAGAACAAAAGGAACCACAACCATGTGAAACACATTGACGTGTGGCATCATTTCATCAGACAGGCAGTCAAAGATGGAAAAATCTCAATCACCTACATGCCAAGTACCAAGAACCTAGCTGATCTATTTATGAAGGCGTTATCATGGCCCCAACACCAGAAGTTCTGCATGGTGCTGCACCTCTCCAAGGACTGACGTGTACTACAAGTCTGGGGGAGTATCAGGAACAAGGAGGGATTGCGGCACGTGCTCAGGCACATGATGGACACTGCTACCACAGAGGGAAAAGAGACTGTACAGTTGAGAGATATGGATCAGAACTGGAACTCAGGAATACCTCAGTCATTATGATACAAGGACTGAGGTATGTCTCGGGTTCTCCTTACTATACCACCCATGCTGATCAATATACATAGTTATTGTACTTAACAGGTACATACACAATATCAGTTGTTGTGATACAAGGACTGATTTATTGTAGTTAACATTTCATCTCTAGTTTTGTGTTTTGTCTCTGTTTCCTAGTCTCGCATGTTCCAGTTTCCATTTTTTGACTTATCTTGTTTTCATCTCATATTTGTCTCATATTGTCTTGCCTTTCTTGTCTCTACCTGTCTTGTACTCTCAATTTAACTCTGCTTTCTCTTTCTCTCTCTACTTCAAGTTTCTAAGTCTCTCCTCTCTTCCTTCTTCTCTCACCTTAGTCTCAACTCATTCTGTTTCCCCTTCCATCTTTTGTCTCAACTCTTTCTTCTTTCAGCTTGCCTAGACCTCCATGCCCATATCTTCAATCCTGGAACTTGCTAAGTCCCTGCACTTGCCCCAGCTATCTGTTCACCAGTCCTGGAACTTGCTCACACACCAGCGCTCATCTTCCTCTCTACCCTTGCACCTCTGAGACTCGCACTCACTCCCAGCACTCATCTTCCAAACCCCTTCCTCATCCCCAGCACATGCCCCAGCATGACCAGCAATCCCTCACTCAACTGCTGCTTGCATCCCCAGTCCCACCCCTGGTCTCACATGCTCTGTGCTCTTGACAGTACTGCTGCATCTGTGGACATTGTGCACACCACGTGAGGATTCACCCAGTGGACTGAGCCCCCATAGTCAGCAAAACCTGACAGTTCCCTAACAGAATCCTTAGACTTGTTCTCTTTGGATTTGGTGATTAATTACTACTGTACTATTGTTACCATTTCTCATATAATCTTTGGTCCCTCTGCCAGTTGTGTGATTGTGCTGCAACTCCTGGAGTTCACCTTTACAGCATCTTTTTTCAGATTGGCTGCCCTGTATTTTGAATTCTTAAATTGATGGCCCAAGAGGTTGATGTTTATCACTGTTTTTAATGCAATTTGCAGTTGTACTTTCTTTCAACAATGACAATTCTTGATCATGATGTTTGTCTTCTGTGTGCCTCATTGAGCCTTGAACTCTTGCTTTAGAAATTATCAACGAATATCAATGATTGTAGCCAAAATGTCAGGATCACCACACAGCACTATATATATATACATGCCTTCTATGAAACAAATATTGAGGCAAGCTAAGAGACAGAGAGATGTAAGACTTTAGTTGGCATAGATTTGTGTCCATGGAACTTCATCCAATTAGACACCTGGGGCAGATATTTGGAGTGATTGCACAGTGTCATGTACATCTGCAATTGAAAATGGCCCCCAGATAAGGGCAATTGTCAATGCTGGATAGACAGCCTATTGAATCATAACAAATTAGAAATTGTAGAAAAAGATGATACATACTGAGATGGAAAAAATAAGTGTTAGATTACACAAAATAAACAATGCTTGCAATGTATTCATTGGGATTCGTTGCAAGGCTAATCACAATATATAGTAGCTTTGGTGCAAATCATTAATCCTATCATATATAGATCATTCTCCTAAACACACCTGCAAAATGGCATAGAGCTCATGCATCAGTCAAGAGATATAGAATGTGCCACAAT
>JABCKQ010008870.1:0-16316 GCA_018857305.1 Termitomyces sp. T159_Od127 | reverse complement strand
GGTTACTAATACTGTTTAACTAATTGGGCCCTGGTATGTAATGGAGTATGACTAACAATAATCGATGCTGAGTAAGGTCCATGCATATGACTCATCAAGGCTGACTAGTAGAAGATGGAAGGGGATAGGGTGGGCCAAGCGGTCATTCAGATGTGCTAAGAGTGGGCGCATCCTTGGACTAAGCTTGGAGTAGAGTTGGACATGGTCCGGAGACTAGTCCCCTAACAATCACCACCAATCTGACCTCCGCACACCATGCCCCACTTCCGCTCACCTCCTCACCTCCTCACCACTACTTGTCTCTGTGCTCCCAAAGCAAGACCTTCCATGCTGCCCAACATGTTTCAACCTCTGCCACTACCTTGCACAATCCCTGAGTCTCACCTCAAGCCCTGGCACCACGACTCATCACTGAGACCCAGACCTGAGCCCCAGAGTCTACTTACCATACAGTATATAAGCCGTAGAGTAGCAAGTAGTACTCTAGTCTTGATATTGCTGTACTTCCTATCTAGTGTTTTGTGTTTCATCTCTGTCTCATGGTTTTGTGCATTCTGGTTTTCATTCTCTGACTCTGTCTCATTTTGTATTGTACTCATCTTGTATCACCTTGTTTCTCTTGTCTCTACTTGTCTCATACTTGAATCTATCTCTGCTTTATTTCTCTTCCACTTCAAGCCTCTAAGCTCCTTTTCCACTCTCTTGTCTCTCACCTTTGTCTTGACTCATTCTGTTTCCTCTTTCCCTTATCTTATCTCAACTCTTTCCTTTTCTAGCTTGCTTAGATCCCTGTGTATCTCACCTTTAATCCTGGGACTCACCAGGTCCCTGCACTCAGAATACTGCTATTTTTCAGCCTGGAGATATTCTATCCACAGGCTGCCTTTATATACTACATTGGTAGCTGTGCTATTACTAATACTGTTAACTGATTGAGATGCAGTATGTAATGGAGTATGACTAACAATAATTAATGCTGAGTAAGGTTCATGCATATAACTCATCAAAGCTGACTACTAAAAGATGGAAGTAGATATAGCAGGCTGAGTAATTATTCAGATGTGCTAAACGTTGGCACATCCTCAGACTAAGCTTGAAGTAGATTTGGACACAGTCTGGAAACTGATCCTCTAACAGTGGTAATGACTGAGAGGTGCCAAGAGTGGTGATGGCTGGTGGCAGTGATGGGTGGTGATGGTCAAAGGCTGCCAAGAGGTGGCAGTGGGAGTTGCTAAAGGGTTGGTCATGTAGTGGTCTGGGCCCAGGATGTTGTAGCGCTGGTTTGAGTCCCAGGGCTGGGGCTGGGTACTGGAAGTAGGTGGTGGGTTGTGACACCAAGAATTTGAAGACAATCATAGAACTTGGAAGGATGCACATAAGAGACACATAAGACACCTTTAGAACAGTTTTTTGCTTGACCAATCTGTATGAATGAAATTTGACATGAAGCATTCAACACAAAGACAATGATGTTGATAGAGGCAGACGAGTATGAGAAAAGACCCAATGAAATTATTTGTAAGGCAAGTAAAGGGCAGGAATAGTGTGAAAAGTGCAAAACAAGTAAGGTGGAGTGATGAGCAGAGGCATTGATTAATGGATGCAATGGACATGGTGGACTGATAAGCAGGAGGAGTGTTAACAGCTGTTGATGGGCATGATGAATGTGGCAGAATGATAGGTTAGCAGGAGCATTGATAGAGTGTGATATGGAACAAGCAAGGGGTAGGAGTAATGGAGAACAAGCAACAAGGAGGAGTGATAGAAAACAAGCAAAGTAAAATGGTGAGCAGGTGGTATTGATTGTTGTGACAAACAATAGTTTTTTGGAGCAGGGGAACAATAGGCAGGAGAAGTGTGGATGGATGTAATAGACATGAGAAGTGATAGGTAGGAGGTGTTGATAGCTGTGATGTACAATGTCAATGATAGGATGACATCAGCAAGCCCCATATAGGCTCCTCACCAGTGCTAGCAGGATGGAACAGCAACACTTTTTCCCATCCAACAATGAAGACTCTGGCTCCAAAGAAAAGGGTGGCTCCACCCTGGATAATTAGTAGGAGGCTCTGAACCCCCTTGGACTCCCCCTTTATCCAACAGGCTGCAACAAAATACCACAGCAAGACCACTGCCACACATGGTATGCTTGTAGTAACAATGGAGCCTCTCTAAATTCTGAATAGCCTGATACACACACCAACTCCAATTGGCAGCTTCTCAGTGATACACATGTTCTCCCCCCTAGTTCAATCTGCTACCAGAACAACAAGAGCATTCTTACATCTACTTGAAACTAAAAATGTGGATATGCAACTGGCAGGCTAGTAAAAATGCAGACCTGATGTCAATGAGCAACAAACTCAAGGGCATCATTAGGAACATGACTGGAAAGACCCCAAAGCTCTCAGCCCCACAATCAAAAAAGGACATTGTGTCTAAGAGAAGGAACAAAAGGCACAAACCCCCCTATCACTTCCTTATCTCAGACATCTCAAGGAGGGCTCATGACATCATGACAGCCTATTCAACTGTGTCAATTTTAAAAGGCATTGACTTTCTCTCTACTCTATTGCTCCCTAACTTCACACTTTCTATGTATAGTTGAGGGCTTCACACTGAGCATCAGAACTCTAGAAGTGGTGAGTGAGTCAGAAGGGATAGTGGCTGAGATAGTACACAGAATGCTGAGCAAAGATGAAACCACAGCTATTCTTTTGAAGAACAGACTCATTGGAGATAACACTTCTCAGCTCAACATGGTCCCTGCTTTTGACCTCATAGAAGTCAGACTGGTAAAGAGCAAGGAGATTGTGGACTAATCACTCATGAGCAGACTCTGAAACCAAAAAAAGTAGGAACAAACACTGGGCTAAGACTTGAAGAACAGGAAGTTATGGTGTAGGGTTTGGAGGACATAGATGTGACCATAGGTAGTAACTCAATAATGGACTAACCAAAGTAACCTAGATGTAGTTCAAAAAGAAAGTTCAAAAAGAAATAACAAAGCTACTCCCTTCCTCACTCTAAATACTCACATAAGAACATGGGATGAACAACCAGGAGGGATTTACTGGGTTTCCAGACAATAGGTAATCTATAGCTCACAGCACTCCTGCAAAGTTCAAAGCATACAACACTAAGAACATTGTCTAACTCTCCACAACTACCTGACATTGAAAGAAATAACATGATACAAGGAGAGATACAAAATGATACTAGTGATAGCGCCTCTTGAGTGAGAGAGGCCAACAGCTCCTCCATTGGTGGCATCCTTGATGACAACCTGAGAGAGATCAGAGGTGGACTTATAATATCCCAACCCCCATTAGAAGAACAGAATGATACCAAAGCAATCTAGCTGTGGGAGGATTGAGGGAAAGATATGGAAACAGAGCCCAATGCTTAACAAACACACAACAAGAACATGTCAACCTCATTGTGCAAAACAAAACCAACAGCTAGAAAGCAATAACAAAACATTCCTAGAAAGAAGCAGAAATGGAAACCAGAGGAGACAAGCAAGCACATCAAGGAGGCTCAGAAAAGGGAAAGTGAAGAGAGGTACATTGAGAGTAGCCTCACTAGACATGAAAGGTTGCCAGGCAGATCTAATAGCATAAGACAGAAATGAAATGAGATTTGCCAACTTATGAGGGATAAACCTGACCTATTAGCAGTTTAGGAAACACATATGACTGATAATCTCAGAAAAACATTGAACAACCTTTTTGTAAGGCAAATAGAAATTATGTCAAGCATAGATACAAACCAGCCAAACTTGAAGAGCATAGCTTTCATCTTGAACAAGGAAACTTTCAAATGGAAAGAAGTGACCTTAGTGGAAATAATACCTGGGAGGGCAATTATGATAGAGCTACCATGGCATGAAGACAAAACTCTGAGAGTCTTGAACACATATGCATCAAATGAACCTAGGAAGAATGCAAACTTCTGAGGAAAATAAAGGCCCATTAGTCAGTGAGAAGAAATGGCCTGAAGCCTCAGATAATGCTAGGAGACATGAACTTAGTAGAAGATGTACTAGACAGACTACCAACACTGTCAGGTTCTGCTGACTACAGAGGCTCAGTCCACTGGGCAAGTACCTTACGTGGTGAGCACTGTGTCCACAGATGCAGCGTATGGGGTTAGGCACGAGTCCCAGGAAGGCAAGAGAATAGAACAAGTGAGCGCCAGTGCATGAGCAAGTTCCAGGGATCAACAAAATGGGGGTGGGCAAGCATGGGGACTTAGCGAGTCCTAGGGATGGAAGTGAGAGGAGTGGAGATTAAGCAAGCCAAAAGGGGAAAGAGTCAAGATAAGGGAAGTGGAAACAGAACGAGTCAAGACTTGAGGCGGGAGACAAAAGAGACAAGGGAACTTAGAGGCTGGTGGAGAAAGAAAGAGCAAAGCAGAGATGGAATTAGGTACAAGACAAGTAGAGGCAACAAATAGGAGCAGATACAAGACAAGTACAAAAAGAAATGGAGCAGAGTTGAAAAGCTGAGACCAGAACACATGAGATTATGAGACAGAGACAAAACATGGTGAAAACAATACAAGAGGTATGGTAATATCAAGACTGAAGTGCTACTGACTACTCTGTGACTTATATACTGAGCGGTAGGTAAGCCCCAGGGTTCAGGCCTGGGTCTCGGTGGCGAGTTGTGGTGCCAGGGCTCAGGATAAGACCTGGGGATTGCGCAAAGTGGCGGTGGAGGTTGAGACATGTTGCACGGCATGGGAGGTCTTGCTCTGGAAGCGCAGAGACATGTAGCGGCATGGCAATGAGGAGGTGAGCGGAGGTGGAGCATGGCATGCAGAGGTCAGATCTGAGGTAATGCATGATTGTGATGCATGATGGGGGTCTTGGTACAGGCCAGGGGGGTGTTGGGTGCTGCCGGCGCTGGTGCTGATGTGGCAGCTGCAGTTGAGGAAGTGCCAGGGATAGCCAGGGTCAGCACTGATATGGCAGTCATGGGCGGTGTGATAGCCAGGGCCGGCACTAATGTGATGGTCATGGCAGTGATGGCTGGGGGGGTGCTGGTGGTGGTGGTGGCAGGTGGCGGTGACAAGTGGTGATGGCCAGGGGTTGCCAAGGTGGTTTGCCAGGTAGCACTCCAGATCCAGGAGTGTCAGGGGAGTTCCATTCAACTTCTATTTTTGGGCATATCCTACGCCACTCTCCAGGACCCCCAGGGCTTGCTCTAGACCTCCAGGACTTGTTTTAGACCTCCAGAGATCTCTGGAGGTCATTTTCTTTTTAGGAAATCCCCGGAACTTCCCATCCTTCCTGTTTGAACATTATCCAAGGTTAAGGTTAGCTCCGGTCACCTGTACAACTGTTCTCATGCCTCTGCCGCCTGCTGATGCACCGCACCAAGCAGCATAGAATCCTTAGACTTGTTCTCTTTGGATTCCCCTCTGCTAAGTGATTACTTACCATTGTATCATTGATTACTATGTCTAATATAACTTTGGATTCCCCTCTGCTAGTTGTGTGATTGAGCCACAACTCCTGGAGGTCGCCCTTACAAGGAGGGTTGTGGGGGTGGTTTTGGGGGGTTTGGAGTTCCAAGGCCAGGCCTAAGTCCCAGGGATTGGTAGCAAGTTGTGACAAACACATGATGATGACCAGTGTGCAATAAGTGCACTAACTGACTTAAAAACTCACCTAGAGATAGTAGATGGATGAAGACAACAGAACTCAACCAACGCCGACTTCTCCTTCTATATAACTGAGAGACCATATCAATTAAGAATAGATAGAATATATATCAAGGATGAACTGCTAAAATTCACAAATGAATGGGAAATAAAATGAACAGGGATGAGTACAGACCACCTTATGTTATCAATCAAAATATTAAACCCAAGACAGCCAAAAATAGGAGAAGTTGAATATGTGGTCCTGATAAGCCAAATGGATGATGGGGAACTCATTGACATGATAGAGAAGTTAGGCCTAAAATACTAGGAAAAGGTCCAAGACTTCAACTATGAGAGACCTGAAGAGATTAACTCACAAACAGTCCACACCTCCATTGAAAAAGAGATAGTGGAGAAAATATAAGAGTTTTCAAAGATGAAAACTCTGAGAATACTAAAAAAAATTCAAAGCAATAACAAAAAAAAAACAAGGAAGAAACCCAAGATAATGTGAACCTGAATGAAGAAGTGAAAAAATATAAATCTGCATTGTTGGATGAAAAGATAAGTCAACTTGAAAGAATGAGGTTTGCAAGAGCAGGAGATATGATGGCAACAAGCTTCTCTATACATAGAGAGTTGCTCACAAAAACCTGGATAAACATAAACAAAAAGGGAAAATTACAGGATATGATAGCTAGCATGAAGAAGGAGGCAACCAAGGAAGGAGAAATAAAGAGACAATCATACAAGATAGCAGAAATAATGAGAAATTACCATGAAAATCTACAAAAAGAAGGCCTGCCAGAAGACTTGAGTAAGCATGAAAGGAATATGAAACGGGCTTTGTTCCTTCTAGATAGACAATTAAAGCAAATAGAAAGACTAGGTGAACCTATCTCAACAGTGGAAGTTGATGAGGCTTTGAAAGGACTGCCAAATGGAAAAGTGGCTGGATTAGATAGCATACTACAAGAACTGTGGAAAGCCTTGAATGCAAGGCAAGAGAAAAGGAAGAAGGCTTCAATGTAGCATTAATGTTAACATTAGTTTTCAATGATATAGAAGCATATGGTATGTCAAACAAAATAAAATTTGCTGGAGGATGGATGTGCTCCATATACAAAAAAGGAGAGAGAACAGAAGCAGAAAACTATAGACAAATCATGGTCTTAAACATGGATCATAAGATCCTGATAAAAGCGCTATCAACCCAAATCAGTGAGGTCGCTCCACACATAATAAACAGAGACCAAGCCAGCTTTATGAAGGAACAATGGATAGAAGATACTATGACATTTAAATTACAAACTGCATCTTGGCTTATGCAATCTAGATCAAAACTGATGGAGTAATGGCCATTTTAAAATATTCACTCATTGGAACAGTTTTTTGAGCATCTCCAATCTTGGTATTTAGTACATTGTATGTCCTCCATTTGCCTTAATAACTGCTTGAATCCTTTTAGGCATGCTTTATATTAGTCTTTGGCATACCTCTGCTAATATTCCATCCCACTCCTTTGCAACCCTCTCCCACAACTCATGCACATCATGAGGAGGTGTTTCATACTGGCAAAGCTGCTCCTTGATGTACTCCCAAAGGTGTTCAATAGGGTTAAGATCAGGGGATTGAGCTAGCCACCAGAGAACATCAAAGTTGTTGTCTTCAAACCACTTGTTAGCCCTCTTGGAGTTGTGTTTAGAGTCATTGTCCTATTGAAAGTAGCAGGCATCCTACTCTATCCCTAACTTTTCAAAACTTTCTTCTTTGCTCCATCATCCAAAATTTCACAGTACTGAGCCACTGTATCTGATCAGTAGCAACAAACCATTGCATGGCAACTTCAAGAAATAGCCCATCACTGTAATGTAGTATCTCCTCCTGTTTTTTGTCCATTAAATGACCATAAATGCAAGACTTTTTGTCTGCCTCAGTGTTGTACTTAGTGCCTTGATGTTGTTAGCAGTCTAGATACAAAATTATTCTTACCACACCAGTCCTTGTATGCTACCTGTCCTTCCATGAGAATAGATTGATTCAATAGGAAAAATTCTGAGATGTACCTTGTGAGCTGATTGTAAATAGCACCAAAGAGTTGAAACATCAGGCACAAGCATAGCAGGGTGCTTGTGCTTATTACTGTACAAGGAATTCAGTAAGTTCCCTTAACAAAAAATCAAGACTTATCTGCATTGACAAGATTCACACATATTCTTTCCCTACTTCTTCAATGTAGAAGAGAAGAAGTAATTGACATCATGTGTACAGTCTACCAATTGAGGCTTCGGAGGAGAGATCTCTTGTATCTTGTCAAGTTCAGAATTATTGCTTAATTGATCATCTTGTGCAGGATCCATGCAAGTGTGCAACAAAGATGGCTGGAGTGGTTGATGTTGATCAACTTGAGATGCAGATCTACCCCAAGTCTGAAGGAACTAAAGAATGTGCTGAAGGTGTAGGTATTGCCCCTGAATTATTCACAATGTTCAGATCTTCAATGATGAATTGGCAAACTCACAGGAAGAATGCCTATGATCTTTGTAGAATTACACAGTAAGTTCCTCAGTCACTCCAATGTACCTGTAGAATTACACAGTAAGTTCTACAGGGCATATATGAGTGACTAGAAAAAACTATGTAGGAAGACGGCTCACCCTCAGTCACTCTGATGTAATATGATTGACTGAGGGTGGCTTCCGTATGTCCAAAAATATCTAGGTGAAAAGAAATAATGTTCAGAACAAAGATTTACAAATACCGATCGCGCCCCACTCTGAGGTGGCGCGCTCGACATATAATCGTGAAGTAAATAGAATAGCATAAACAAAATGAAAAACATATCTTCGACCATGTGCAAGTCATTTCTCAACAATCTTCATCTTCAAGCTCATCTTTGATGATTGCATGGTGTGATTGACCCATTGGGACTGGCTGTGGTTCATCATAAGACTGTTGAGTAGCTGATATTATAAACACATGTCAATACAAAGATCATTAGACACAATGATAGGACTACCTACATTCTGTCTGTTCTTCCACTGATCCTTCGAATTCTCATGTAGTCGAGCCTTTGGTATGTGCTTTTCTGCCTGAAAAAATGTGTTAAATTTAAGAATGGCACCAATGTATTGAACATGATGTGTACTGGGCTGAGATGACATAGTTCCTTTGCATTCAGCGTTGAGATGGGCAGTTTCACATGTTCTTTTGAGGGCTTTGGCCTTCTCGAGTGCTTCTTTGCGGCCAGCTTGATATGAGGATAGTGCTATGTCCACAATATTGTCAGGATCTGTGAGCCGTCGTGAAATATGGGCAGAGCATTTGCTACAAGCAACGCTGGCGCCGTTGTCACTCATCGTGTCTGTGACGTCAAGTGGCGTTGATAAGGTTGACAAGTTTGGTCTTGTTGATTCTGGAGGCTGACATTGGAAAAATGCTAAATTTTACATTGCTACGGAAATATCCGAGTATATTGACTAGCTCTCAATTGCTCTCAGAAAAGCCCGGGCTCGAGGGCTTTTGTAGGGCTTGAGGAAGATGGAGCTGAGCCCTGAGCCGGCAAAAGCCTCTGAGAGGGCCCAGCTCAAATCAGGCTTGGCTCACCGGGCTCAGGGCTCACGAGCCCAGGCTTGCAAATCGCTAGAATATAAGCCTTGTATGTGAAAACTACCCAGTAGGTAAGCCGTGTGAGGCGGTGGGGCGTTGAAGGGCAATAGTAAGGGAAATATAAGAAATGAAGTTGAAGGGTACTAGGCAATTAAGAGCACACAGTCCGTGCAGAGTCGTCGATGTTTAACAACATGTTTTGTATATACCGAACAGAGGAAAAGTAATGACAGGCATGGCCTATCACTATACACCACTACGATCTTGTGAGTACTCATATATCCCTGTATGTAAGGCGACTATCTCTCACTTCACTTAGTCGTAACCGGGATAGAATGAGACAAGTTTTAATTCGTAATCAAAAAGACTAGGATACAGCTCCCGACCCAGATATATATACCTTCGTGCATTTAATGTTTCCCTCCTTCTCGATCTTCCCCATTCTATTCGATCACTTCCCTCCAGATCTACATCTCGATCCCTCCCCCTCTTTGCCTTATGGTTTCTTCCGTCGTCGTTCGTCCATAGTAAGCAGTATGCTTACACTGTATCACTTCATCGACTTTTCGTTGATGTATATAGTACAAGTACATACATGCACCCTCGGTCAGGTATAGAATGACTATCAATCTGCAGGATTAATAAATAATAATATTCCATATAGCTGGTCCTACAGTAAATAATCCGTTTCAACAACCAGTTTTTATAGAGGTAGAATTCTGGCCTCCTTCTCCGCATGATCTGCATGATGAGATGACGGCAATGACCGACTGTAGCTGCTTGTCCCAAGACTGTTCTTTGGCACTGAATTACTAGCGGCAGCATTCCTTTCTCTCTGATCCAGCAGCTTGAGGTTGAGGAAGACTCGGGATCCCATGGTCACAGTCATGAGAGTGGAGAATGGGACTGCAGTGGGTTTAATCATATCATGTGCAGACCCAAGAGCCTGGATGCTGAGAACAGTGACGTTGGTGACTGCAGTGAGTAGGAAATAGGCCAAGTTGTCGGTGTAGATCCTCTTTGTCACCTGAGATTTCAGGTTTCCGTGTAGTTTTGCAAGGGTGAAAATGAGAACTGTAGCATCGAACACTACGGAGGATCCATAGCTAATAGGTGCCCAGGAAACAATAGGATGCATCTGGCAATTCGATCCAAAGGGAGTTGCAGGTCCGGTGGTGGCCGAATATTGTGTTGCCATGGCGATCTAGTTGTCGTCAAATATTATAAACTGTTTCAAGTCACTGTGACCCTACCCAACATCCAAGCATGAGAAGGAACATTGAGATAACTGCTGCTTGAACTATTCTCACGCCCTTCCAGATCGCAAATACACGACAGCAAAAGATAGCACCAGACGAGGCTACCACCAATACTGCTCCAACTTGACTAGTCACGACAGCAACTTGGCAGAAGCGGCTCTGAACCGAGGAGAAAAAAAGAGACGGCAGAGTGGCAAGGATCCCGGAATAGCGAAGGATCACAAAACTAAGCAAGATTCAATGTACTGAGAACGAGATTATTTAAATACTTACAACCACGTCGCTGGCGCACGCCATATTCTTTTATCTCTAGTGGAATACAAGGCAATCTCGTCGGGAAGCTGGACAAAACTATCAAAGATGCTATTGAGTAGAACATGAAGCTGAGAGTTCACACATACTAATCCCAGACGACCACACCGAATGCGACGGCCACAGTGATTGCAATCGTAACTAGACAGCCAACACCGTTGGAAACTATCAGAATAGGTGATACAAGCGGCATCACCTAGCTGGCCTTGCAGCGTTTGGAATTGTTCCAAAGTGTAACCAGGGGGCAACACGATAGTTGCTGTGTTAGGAGGAGCCGTTATTGTAGCAGACATGACCGTGAAAGAGACTCGGGCAGAGAAAGGGAACGAGAGGAACAGAACCAAGGAAATTCAGGAGTTGAACGAATATATGTAAGATTTTCCTGCCTTGATCGAAGGCAGTGTTGAGTAACATCTTCCGTAGTCTATACGACAGCCTGCGATACCAAATTATGCAGACGAGCTACTGGATCATCAATTTTCCTAGTTTGACAACGAAGTACTCCGTGTGAATCATCCTGACGGCGCCCTCGGAATTTCATACTCCATCGACTGTAGTGGCGAACGTGGATATCAACGAAGTCAAAACAAGGTACCTGAAGATAAGATCAATGATTCAGTGAGGGCGTGGATGAAATCATCAGCGCGGAAAGCTTCCCACCCTGGTTGTGAACATCTTGCCAGACTTGTTCAAATTGTTGGACATAAAACCTCTCGATATGACAAGGGAAAATGGTGTTCATTGATACTCGTTTCAAACCCTGACAAAGCAGTTCAGTTTCCGCATGTAGGACTCCGATATACACCGAGTATTGAGTATTCACACCTGAAAGTCCTCTCATCATTATTATCACTCTGAAGCGAGTTCATCAGTGATTACACAGCCTTATATCAAATCATAGCAGCGATTGGACAACTCTACCCCTTGTCCATGCTCAGACAGGAACATGTCTGTACACAAGTCACTGGCACACGACGTGTCTCGCATTGACTTGTCGCATATTCGGGGAATAGATCAAGTCTGCCCTGTCGTAATTTGTATCAGATTGCATACTATGTTACTATTATGACATCTTGCTATCAACATCACCATCATCACCATCACCATCACCACTCTAAAACTGCTGGCGACAGTTATAACGTGAGAAAAACTCGAATATATCCGGTTCAAACTTGGTTTTCACGAGACCAATGTCACCTCGACATCACTGTTGATTGATCTATAGACCTGTCGTACTACCCGTAGAATGAATGAATGAATGAATGAACTCTGTTTATACCGCCGGCAAGCCACAATGCTGGGCTAAGAGGCGGGGGTAAAGTAATGGGTGTACTCTACTCCGAATTATGGATCTATGTGTTCGTTGTGTTGCAGGAAGACTGTGCCGCTGTGGCGGCGGCATCTCTCGACGCTCACGTTCTCGGACCCATTTCCTTTTTTGGTACTCATCATCACGTCTGGCTTATGACAAATCCTCAATCGAGACTATACAGTTCCTCTTTTTCAGCCACCCCTACGATCGACCATATAAAATGCCTTCCTGGTATGGATACCCTCAGTTCTATTTCGTGAACTGAGGATAAGTAACTTAATTCGTTGGTAAATCTTACTTTGTACTTACACAACTTGTAGATATCGTACTTGTATCAGTTCTACAGATCGAGACTATACAGTTCCTCTTTTTCAGCCACCCCTATGATTAACCATATAAAATACCTTCCTGTTATGGATACCCTCAGTTCTATTTTGTGAACTGAGGGTAAGTACCTTAACTTGTTGTTGTTAAATCTTACTTTGTACTGACACAACTTGTAGATATTGTACTTATATCAGTCCTACACGTTGTGCCCAAAGTGGGTGTCTTTATCTTGTATTTTTGGGTATTGGAACTGTCCTTGCAGACTTTCAGGTGGCATGAATGTTGGTGAAGGTTATGTGGTGAACTACTGTCAGTGAGGTCATGATTGTTTGGTGGGCAAGTGGTTCAGGTTGGTGGGATGTTGTGTGATTTCAAATTCCTCTGATCTGGCTTTGTGTTTGCATACATGGGTTGTCTCAACCTCCTGTAGTGTGTAGGTTCTTGCCTCACCTCCCTTATTGGTATTCCCTTGTTCTGTGCTTTACCTATCCTCTGCCCTTGGCCCCATTCTCCGGGCTCTACCTCCTGCCATTTCTTGTCAGATTCTGCTAACCACAGGGGCTCAGTCCACTGGGTGAATACCTTATATGGTGCGCATGGTGTCCACAGATGCAGCATATTGTCAAGAGCACGAGGCATAGGAAACCAAAGTGGGTTGGAGATGCGAGCAGGGGATTGCTGGTAATGCTGGGTGGGCAGGTGAGTGCCGGTGAGGGGTGGAGGATGAGTGCTGGGGGTAGGCGCGAGGCCCAGAGGTGCGAGAGAAGGAGACAAGCAAGTGCCAGTGTATGGGCGAGTCTTGGGAATTTACAAATAGAGAGTTGGGGCAAGAGCGGGGACTTAGCAAGTCCTGGGGATGGAGGCAAGAGACATGGAGATTAAATGAGCCAAAAGGGGAAAGAGCTGAGATAAGATAAGGAAAAGGGAGAGCAGAATGAGTTGAGACTGAGGGAGAAATGAGAGGGAACAAAGGGAACTTAGAGGCTTGAGGTGAAAGAGAATAAAGCAGAGATAGAATGAAAGTACGAGACAAGTAGAAACAATGAGAACAAGGCAATACAAGATGGGTACAATACAAAATGAGCCAGAGTCAAAGAATGGAGACCAGAACACACGAGACTACGAGACAGAGGCAAAACACAAAGAAACAAGACTAGAAGTATGGCAATATCAAGACTAGAGTACTACTTGCTACTCTACAACTTATATATTGTATAGTAGGTAAGCCTCAGGGTTTAGGCCTGGGTCCTGGTGATGAGTGGCGGCACCAGGGCTCAAGGTGAGAGCTAGGAATCATGCAGGGTGGCAGTGGAGGTTGAGACATGTTGCACAGTGTGGAAGGTCTTGCTTTGGGAGTGCAAAGACATGTGGTGAGGTGGTGAGGAGGTGAGTGGAAGCAGGGCATGGCGTGCAGAGGTCAGGTTGGTGGTGATGCATAATTGCGATGTGTGATGGAGATCTCAGCATGGGCCAAGAAGAGCGCCAGGTGTTGCTGGTGCCAGTGCTGATGTGGCAGCTGCAGTTGGAGAAGTGTCAAGGATGGTCAGGGCTGGTGCTAATGTGGCGATCATGGGTGGTGATGGCTGGAGGGATGCTGGGGGTGGTGGTGGCTGGTGGCAGTGATGGGCAGTGATGGCTGGGGGCTGCCAAGGTGGTTGATTGGATAGTAGTCTGGGCCCAGGATGGTCGTGGAAGTGAGTTGAGGGGTTAGAAGCCCAGGGCTGGGGCTAAGTCCCAGAGGTTGGTAGTGGGTTGTGACATCATCTTGGCACCAAAGGTCTTGCTCCACAAGGGGTGCAATCACAGCCTTTTTACTGTGGAGAGACAGGTCAGACCAAAGCTGAGTAAAAGTAAATAAAATTAGTAGAGGAAACTTATCCTTTTGCTGCTGAACTTACCACCATAGGCTCCTTGCCCACCAGCAAGGCCTCCAACTCTTTGTCAAAGAACATGGCAGCAGGTGCCTAGGACAGTTTGTTAGTGCAACACTTGGTGACAATACCGCAAAAGGACTTACTAAATCATTGGCAAAGGGTGCTAACCACTCAGCACCAATGTTGTCCCTATAGCACACCATACACCACTTCAATAACTCCCCATCCCACTCCCATGTGATCCTGTTTTCTTGCACTGACCACCACTTCTGTCACAGGCACATCATTCTTTTGACCTTGTTGCGAGGTGCCTCCTTGCCCAGGCCATGGACTTGCACCACTAGCAGATTGGTGCAAGCAATGAAAGAAGACATTGCAAGGAAAGCATCAGTAGGGGAGGTAGGAGCCAACATTAAACAGGATGAATTTATCAAAGTACCAAAACAACTGCTAACCCTTTTATATGCCAAAGCTTTGTGCACAGACCATTAGTGCATGGACCCTCAACATGTAATCACCGGGAGTTGACTGGGGACAGTCAATTTTTTGGTTGGGGAGAGATGATAAGCCCTGGGTTGTGTCAAAAGGAGTACTGATATAAATTTTGGCACAGGCTTGTGGACTAGTGGTCAGCATGCCCTTTGGTCTACCTGGTGCCCTTCCAAAGGGGCCAGGGTTTGAATCCCTGGACAACTTTTTGTATTGAGCTATTATCTTTTTTGGACTATTTTACCTTACTTTCTTGACTCCAAGGTTTCACCAACCTTACTGCTGCACCCTAGCAACCACCATCATTTTGATGGATTTGACATGTCTCTATGACATTGACAGTTTGGTGATTGCATATGTATCTACTTTTTGACATTTTGACATGACAAACAGCTTGATTAGCGCTGTTAGGCATCGCCAAGGTCTGATGGACATTTTCTATATGAAAGATTGTTGGTTATTGTTTACTTACCAAGTTTGCCGCTGATGACGCCCAAAATTGTACCAAGTAGTATCTGGGTAGGCAGTCACAAGGCATATAGCGTTGGGCTCGCTAATTGAGGTGAGCTGGGCAGGGTCCCAGAAACAGGTTAGCGGAGGACAGCGGTAAGGTAGTAGTGAAGAGAAGCTTAGCATAGTCGCCAAGTATAGTATGCCTGCTGCAGTTGCAAGGCATAAGAATTCCTAGTACGCTGGCATAGGTCCAGCGGCAAGACAAAGAACACTATACAAAAGTGCGCTTAGCATAGAGTAGACTTAGAAGGGACTAAATTAAGCTCTGAAGCCTAAGCATAAGAGGTGATGGTGAAGATAACTTGTTATTTTGCATGCTATAAGTACAGTATATATAGTAAAGTGTAGGCAAGGTTGCCGTTGGCAACCCTTGAGGCGCCAACACAGGGAACTAGTAAGTAAACAGTAGACCACAATCTTTTATATAGGAAAATGTCCATTAGCTCTTAGCGACGCCTAACGGCGTCAGTCAAGCTGTTTGCCATGTCAAAATTGCCAAAAAGTAAGTACAGAATCGCCCAAATGTCAATATAGTGGAATGATGGCGGTTACTAGGGAACAGCAGCAATGCCGGTGAAACCTTGGGGTCAAGAAAATAAGGTTAATAAATCAGAAAAATAAAGTAAATAAATCAAAAATAATGGTGGAAAATACGCCAAGGGTGGGCCAATGGTTCGAGCCTCAGCTTTTGAAGGGGGTGGCCGGTAATCCATAGGACGTGCTAACCACTAATCCATGTGGTTGTGCCAGGAAAATTGTTAGTATGCCTTTTGGTACAACCTGAGTCTTATCACCGTTTTGGTGACCTTTGGTCACTAACAGTGACTTCGCTTACAATTTAGTATATATACTATACTTATACTCTGCCAATAACAAGTCACCTTCACCCTCTATGTCAGGTTCCGCTGACCTCAGGGGCTCAGTCTACTGGGCGAATCCACCTTACAGCTATTCACCGTGTACAAACAC
>JABCKQ010008867.1:0-16444 GCA_018857305.1 Termitomyces sp. T159_Od127 | reverse complement strand
TGACAGGTGATAGCCAGAGTCAGCGCTGATGTGGTGGTTACAGGTGGTGATGGCCAGGGGGATGCTGGTGGTGGTGACGGGTGGTGATGGCCAGGGGTTGCTGAGGGGGTTGGCTGAGTAGTGCTCCAGGCCTGGGAGGGTTGTGGAGGTGGTTTTGGGGGGTTTGGAGTCCTGGAGCCGGGCCTTAGTCCTGGGTGTTGGTAGTGGGTTGTGACACTGCTCCAGCAACCCCCAGCACTTCCTCCAGCCTATGCTGAAACTTTTCTTAGCTTCTACTAAGTATCTATCATGCATCATGGCTATGTGCCACCTTCAGTCTGACCTTTGCATGCCACGCCCCATCCCCACTTGCCTCTTTGTCTTCTCAACATTCTATACCTCCTGTGCTCCCAAAGCAAGGCCTTTTGGAGCATTCTTTGTGCTGCATGACCTACATCAACAACTGCTGCTGCCTTGCATGATCTTCAGGCTTCACTATGAGCTCCAGCGCCATAAATCATCTTGGAGCTGAGACCTGTGCCCTGGGGCCTACCTACTGTATACCATATATAAGTCATAGAGTAGTATCTGGTACTCTAGTCTTGATATTGCCCCTAGTTATATTTCTTGTTTCATCTCATCTCTCTTGTGTCTCATGTTCAGGTCTCCTGTTTTCAACTCTATCTCATTTTCATCTCATTCTACTCATCTTATATTGTTTCATGTCTCCCATCTTTATTTGTCTTGTACTTCACTTAATTTATTTTCTGCCTTTCTCTCTCTCCACTTCAAGTCTCTAAGTTCTTCTACTCTCTCTTCTAATTCCTGGTCTTCATCTTGTTCCATCTCTCCTCTGTCTCTTGCCTTGAATCTTTCCTTTTCTGGCCCAGTTAAATCTCTGCACCCTTATTTCTGATTCCAAAACTCATTAAGTCCCCTCCACTTGCCCTGGTCTTCTGATCTCTGGCCCTAAGACTTGCTCTCGCCCTTGGTGCTCATTCTCCCACCTTCTCCCCTCACCTCTGACACTTGCACCCTTGCCCTGGCATGACTGGTGTTCTCCACTCACTTGCCGCTTGCATCTCTGGTCCCACCCCTGATTTTACATGCCCCATGCTCTCAATAGTACCTGTTGTCCTTGTAAACATCATGTTTGCCACATAAGGATTTGCTCAGTGGTCTGAGCCCCATAGTCAGCAGAGCCCCGTAGTCAGCAGAGCCTGACACTCTCCTAAGTCTCTGCTACTCCCCTTGTCTCTCAATCCTCGGCTCCAGGACTTGCTCACTCCCCTGGTGCTCATCTTCCACTTCCCCCCCACACTTCAGCACTCATACTCTCAGCCCCAGCATGACCAGCATTCTCCCACTCAGCTGCTCACATCCCCAGTTCCACCCCCTGGTCCCACATGCCCTGCGCTCATTGATAGTACTTGCCATGCATGTAGACATTGTGTTTGCCACATAAGGATTTGCTCAGTGATCTGAGCCCCCATGGTCAGCAAAACTTGACACAATGCTGGAATAGAGAAAGTCATGACAAGTAAAAGATGTGTGTCAGGCTAGTGTAACATATCTCATAGAAGAAATTGAAAAGTTGCTATAAATATATATATGATTCAGATTTAATTAGTACAACTATCATCAACAGCTTGTAACTTCAAGGAGCATTGATTGACTTTCAGAATTATTGCATATAGTTTTAAAATCAACGCTTACAGTTGACATCATGTTAGATGCAGCAGCATTAAAAACAAGAGTTGAGGAAGTTGAAAATGTTGGCTGAGTAAAAGTCCTCAAATATCTGGGGTCACGGAGATTGAGCATTAGCCTGCTTATCATGATGCTTGCCACTCTGCAGCCAGATATCAAAATTAAACATAGCTTATACATTGAAAAGACAAACATACACATTGGCAAGAGTTGCTGTAACACCTCGTTGGTAATCCTGAAAGACCAGTCACTTTAAATCAACTTGAGATATATATATCAAATATTCACAGGAAAAAGCTTTAGAAACTTGGTAAACAAACACAGAAAACATTCAAGAGATGCATGCACCAACATAAAAAGTTATAACAGTCACAAGTGCAACAATTGCAATGATTCTACAAAAATACATCAATGATTCATTGATCAAACCAATTATGTAATCACTTGCCCAAAGTATATTGCACCTAGAGTAGATATGTAGTATTTGAGTCAAAAAAGAAGTATCTACCTAACAAAAAACATACCATCATGTAGAAAAACTGTGAATAGAGATTTTTGAACTCTATCACCCCATCTCCATGACTTGTACATGGTCATACTGGAAATTAACATGTCAAACATCAGCATTGCAATCCATGCTTTAGCAACACCTGGTGATAAGACAGATGATTATTTATTAGTCATACAATAAATTTTAGAATTAGTGATGAAACAACAAACTATTTGCACTGGTATAGAATCAATAAACCTTAATGAATCATTGTTAATGAGTCTATTTCATTACTCACGCATAATGATCTAATGGTGGAGCACAACTTATTTGTGGATTGATAACAATAGCACTGGTGTCATGCCCATGCTCAACAGACCACTGACAGGACAATTGAGAAGATAGCTTATAAGAAAGGTACACTCCAACACATACTATGGCACAAATAATAGCTGCAACTGCACATGCACAGAGGAACAGAAGCACTTTCAAGCTTTGTTCATACAATGCATATGTCCGCATTATGAAAAGTACTGGTTGGCATGACTTGAACACATCAACGATGAATTTGG
This sequence comes from Termitomyces sp. T159_Od127, assembly GCA_018857305.1. NCBI lineage: Eukaryota > Fungi > Basidiomycota > Agaricomycetes > Agaricales > Lyophyllaceae > Termitomyces > Termitomyces sp. T159_Od127. The sequence continues at coordinate 13,693 of JABCKQ010008867.1, read as the reverse complement.
ATTTAAAGACTTACTTGCAACAATGATTTGAATGATGAGTATGAAATATTGGTGGTAGATAGCAAGCAAAGTGCATCTAGTGAACAAAATTTCTAAGTAGATTGTGAGATACAATGATGTCAGAACTGACGTCTATGATTCTCAGATAAGTAGGGAAGATAATAACTTCGGATAGAAAGTACCTTGGCTCCAAGTGCCCAAAAATCTCGAGCAAATGCAGGGACATGGCCAAAAAGACTCAGGTAGCGATTGAGGTAAAAGAAGGTAGAGGCCCATGAGAGAGATCGTGTGGTCCAAAATCGGTCAATTTCAGCAGGTAGTGTCAACGCGTAATCATAGTAGAGCAGAGCTGCCATTTGATATCTGAGAATGAGTGGAGATCGTGAGGAACAGCATCGTACTATATGAGACAATATTGATGTAATGGTTACCAATTCTGCAAAAAATAATCACATAGCATGGGCAAGGCATAGAAGGTTAACCATACATTTGCAAACGATTAAATGCTGCGGCGTCTTCAATCATCAAGAGGTCTCTTAAACCAACAGGTTTTTATCAGCCTTATGTAGGGCTGGACACCGTTATATGGGTAGAGCCGTTTATTTGATGGGTATCCACAGGATGCGAACACCACCTTACCATCCGTCAACAGCGGGTTTACACCAAGTATACACATTGATATTCTACTCAAATAGAACGAGCGATTGATGATGAGCTGCTTTGATGTGAGCACGAGCAAGGTAGAGTCTCTTCTTCACAAGCATAAGAACACGGATTGTGTTTGGCTACAAGCTTGCGCAACGAATTGATATAGTGTTGCAACCACCTGCCAAAACAGCAACGGCAGACCTTAGACCAAGCTCGAAGACAGATATTGCTAGGTCAACAAATATCAGGAATGGACTTCAGGATGTCACGAGCCATGCGAAACAGATTTAACAATTTAGTGCGACACCCACAGCACAACAGCCAACCTATTGCTGAATAGGACATAGTCCTCATGATTATCTGTTACCCTGATGTACACGTTGGGCACATCACGAACTGCAGGGGTTCGTATATCATGCATCCACTGATCGAAAAGATGAAACTTGTTGACCTTGATAGGCCTTTCTTTCATCGCTTTCGGTATCACGTGTTTTTTCGGACTTGCATCGTCGGAACTCGCATACAGCCTCAGTTGCTTCTTGTCCTTTGACGTGCATCTGAGGCTGTAAGTCCGCCAGTTTTCTCTCATACCTGAACCTATGACTTATAACATTACATAGCACTGTTTTTACTTTCTCATTTGCGTCATAGGTACATCAATATAGTTGCTTCTTGTCCTTTGACGTGCATCTGAGGCTCACTGTTTTTACTTTCTCATTTGCGTCATAGGTCCAGGTCTATCAAAACTGTCAGTGGGAGATGATGTCAGACCCACAAATTGAAGACCTAAAGTATCAACATACCTACATAATCTAATCGAGAGCTTAATTGGTCATGGACGGAATGATAGTTTAGTTCACAAACAGATCCTTGTGTCACGGATGACGAGTAATGATTCCCACGACAGCCTGAATTTTGATCGTGATCATGAAACGATGCAAGCGCGCCTCTGCACACTACAGTGAGTATGTATGTATAAGGGCACCTTAGCCGGTATAAACTTATGCTAACACTTCCGCGATATTTGGACGTATTAACATCAACAGCTTACGGAACATCCCGAGAGGTCTCCCTAAGCGCGATACCTCGCGATCGGACTCATCGACTGAAATTCATACATTGCGTGTTCCCATTTGTTATATCTCTTCCTCGTCTATGGATCTCGGATCTAACTTCCCTGCAAAACTTGAGCCATACCTACTAATGGCAAAAGGCCTCAAAGGCGCTGCAGCTGCCAAGTTGATTCAAGATGTGACGTCCGCGCCCGGTGTCTTTGTGTTCTCAGAGCTTCTGGAACTGCCTAATATCCAGGAGGTGCACCATGAGTCTACAAACTTCACAGCTCTTTAACAGTTGAAATTGAATTCTGATCATTGCAGCTTGGGAAAGCCGAACAACACGAGAAATTCCTGTCTTTGCTTCAGTTGTTCTCGTATAAGACGTACCAGGACTATGTTGGTGAGTCTATTCTCATCGGTGCGATGTATTGCGCGCTCCTTGATCTCATCTTACCCAACACAGCACACAAAGACGTCTTACCACCCCTTAATGAAGCCCAAACGACGAAACTCAAACACCTTTCCATCGTCTCACTCGCTGCAGACCGTCGAGTGCGTCCTATCCACTCAAAACGCACATAACCATTGATTCACACATTTGCTCAGATCATCCCGTATGCAGACCTCCTCAAAGCCCTCGATATGCCCACAATCCGTGAACTTGAAGACCTCATCATCGACGCGATATACCTCGACATTCTCCGTGGTAAACTTGATCAGAAGGAACAGCAGCTTGAAGTAGAGTACACCATGGGGCGCGACCTGGAGCCTGGAAAGCTGGAAGAGGTGCTAGCCGCGCTCCACAGTTGGTACGTATTCTCCATTCCGCTCTTTTTTAACTTTTTACCCCGTTACCGCCACCTGTCGCGTTCCCACCCGTTCCGGCTAATAACTACAAAACTGATCGGATATGCTTTACTCCACGCAGGGCCGAGACGACGTCCTCCGTTCTCGCCACACTCGACGCCAAGATTCAGGAAATCGCCAAAGAGAGCGAAGCCGCCAAACAATCCGAGTTAGAACATGAGAAAGCTCTTCAAGCGACGCTTAAGGAGGTGTTCGAGAAGCAGAAAGAGAAGGCGCTGGGTGGCGGAAATATGATGAACAGAAGAATGTTGGAGAGGGATAGAGACGGAATGTTTATGGATGTTGATGAGGATACTGGGAATGGGAAGAGTAAGAATCGGAAGTGAGTCTTTGGGGTTATTCTTCTAAATGACCATTTTTCTCTGACCCACTCTCTAGAGCGTCATCAGAGGCCCAGCCGAAAACTCGATCGAAGAGAAATCGATTCTAGTCATGATTGACGAGGGCTCTACTTCTGAGTCTGCTCGTTAACCTCGTTGATCGGCCTTCTTCGCCTCATTAACACTGGCACTTTGTATACATTGACATTGATTGATTGTATTGGTCTTCTCGCTTTAATCCTTAGGGCCTCCGACGAGCTCAGGGTATCCGAGCTGTGTCTCTGTTTTATTCCCGGCGGCAAGAAGCCCGGACTGTGGATGTGTATAAATGCGTGTATGACGTGTAAAAGAGTGTGTAGTAGGCAGGGAAGATGGATGGACAGACAGCTTGGAAGACCCATTACTACAGAGTTGAGCATATTCTAGCAGCGTGCAAAATGTTCGTACATTGTAAGTCCTCGTCATGCGTCTTAACTACAGAGTTGAGGTTGTGATCATCCTTGATTAATTTCAGGAATTCATTAAAACTTGTACAAATCTAGATGACGCCATCATCGCCTCATGTCCGGCACGAGCTGTTGGCGGAAGACATCGATTCATCACCTCTTTGAGGTTGACACTTCAACGGTGCCTGCTTTGTTCCTTATCTTGGCTATACCTTCCATTCTGGATCTGTTTCAAATATAGCATATCGGTCTACAAAACATGCTGACGCTACCCATAAAAACAATTTCGTGTTTTTGGCGTAACTTACTTCAAGCTGTTCTTTCCCACTTCCTCGACTCGATCCAAGCTCGATGTCACGAATCTACTCGGCCCCCACCGCCTCAGTCCACTCCCTACCCCTTCTTCACTTCCCCCGACCACTCGCCATGTCCACGCACCCAACACATGCCCCACCGCCTTCTCTGCCAATTCCCAATGTCATCTGCAATGCACCAATGAACATTTCTGCAGCGATAGCCAGATTCCGCCCTACGCCCAAGGAGGTGATTAATGCAATCGCACCCCATGTCTTTGATGAACGACGGAAGAGACGCTCCTCGCGCAGAAGAGGGCACTCTCCATCCCCGCAACGACCGCTCAGCGCGAGTCACATGCACATGAATTACATGCAGAGGAAGGGCAGAAAGATGTCCTCACCGCTGCGGATCTCAGGTGTCTTTGAATTGGATAGCGATGGAGAATCGATCATTTTCTATGGTATGTTTCCCAGGTCTCTGTCAATGCCATAATCGCTTTCCTTCTTTTTCTCTCGACCTCCTAACTCTCTAACATAATTCTACTCTACAGAACAAACTGACCATCACCATCATCACATACACCATCCCCATTCCGAGGTCACGAACGACCTGAACAACCATGCTCAAACGCCAACGACAACGAAGACAACAACACGTCAGGACTACGCAAACTCTGCGCCGGAGATGCAAGTCTCACAACCTGTCATCGAAATCTCAGGCAAGCGGCGTTCGCGCGGCTTTCGCATCGGTTCCATTCGTATCCTAAAGTACGTTCTCCCCTCTTCCATCCTTATCTTAGTCGCTTTATTACGTTCTGATGCTGAAATCAATATAGAAACATTGCTGTGAAGTTAAAGTGAGTAGCTACATATCTTCTTTCTTGTTTCCCTCTTTTGCGGAGCGACAAGCTCACTCCCATCCTTGTTCTTTTCTTCTGCGCAGATCATCGCCGCGAGCTTAAGGTTGCTCTCTTCCCCGGCCGCGTTTTCACCCACAGGAAGCCCCACTCATTCTGATGTACTGTGTACAAAGCCTGGCTTCTCTGTTGTAGTCTCCCAGCCCAAACAACAACGTATGGAACCATAGAAAATCCGGAATATCAACGTTCCGGTGCTTTGTTGGATATTTATCGGCTATACCAGCGCTCGACGAAATCTCTTCAAATCTGTATTTGTTCAAATTCTTTCCGCTTTGATAGGGACCCCAGTGCTTCCGAAGAACCGACTCGGACTTGACCTTCTTGCAGCTGTTTTTTGTGTTTAGTAAAAGTACCCGGCACTCTTGCGATTCACATGAATCGCCTCCTATACCTTTTAGAGGACGGTCCATGCTGGTTACTCAGATTAGAAAGAAACTAAAATGTATTTGTACCGTACAATATACCTACCAAAGTGGAATTGAAATAGCTGATATCATCTCACTGGATCAAACGATCAGCCTGCCTTGAAGCCAGAAACGACAAACGTGTACCTTTAGGCCTTTCTGTCCGCTATCAATGCTCCATACACGAGTCGCAACAGACGACGTAAACTGCATAGAAACGACTGTCGACTTGTACAGAAGAGTTTTTAGCATTGATTGCATGCTGGCATATGCAAATATAGGGGTATACTGTGTAGATTAGGCGTGGCAAGGCGTGGCACTGACAGGTCGTGGCAAGGTCTTTCCTGGGCCGAAAATTCCGAAGACCGAAAAAGGTGCTTTTTGGGGCAGACGGCAAGAGCGCTATACCCGGAAACATCGATACTATCACTCAACAAGGCAAGGTACAAGTCGACTCCGAGGCGGGTTGATTCTAGCCATCCGGGAATATCGGCGTATAATGACAAATCTAGATTTGTGTTCGGTAACTGGATCCACATTAAGTGGACAAAAAAATCTCGTATCAGCTTCGACGTCGCACTTGCGGCGCTTCATGGTACTTCACAATGAGAAGACGAGCACTCCGGTCCCGACATTGAGAAGACTATGGAGTACCCATGGGCACCCAAATCCAGTGGGTGAGGCGGAAAAGCCCAATGAGTTTTTTCAAGAACTATTCGTGAGCACATGCCAAGAAGACGGGGTTCGATACTCCGTCCAGCAACAGCCATTTGTTCGGCCAGAGATAGCTTGCATCAATCCATGACCTTCATATCTCTGCCAGAAACAGACGCGGCGTAATGCTTTTTCTCAAACATTTTGAGGGAAGCACTTAACGGCCATCAAGACCCTGCTGTTTCAGCCAATGGACATAGCCATAAGGACGAACCTGAAGGAACAAAGGAGAAAAAAACAAAAGAAAGAGAATCATTGCGGCAATCAACGCCGCCAACGCGTCCCAGACACGTCGACAGCACCAAATACATTTGTCAGCTTGTTGGACCTGAAATTGCTTCCTCCGGGAAACCCCCACCGCGACTCAAGAAGTTGAAAGCTTCCCCCCGCCAAACCTCTGTGTCACCAAAACATGAAGGTGACCATCAAGCACTGGCACGCTGTAGCACAATGGAAGTGGGATACAGGCAACGAAGGCGACGACCTTGACGGTGAAGGCGATGTCTGTGGAATATGCCGCGTCCCGTACGAAGGGTGCTGTCCCTCTTGTAAAGTGCCTGGTGATGACTGCCCACTTAGTGCGTACTTCAGTTGAACTATCCAGTATCGAGATGTTGACGTCTGTAATTAGTCTGGGGCGAATGCAGTCACGTATTTCATATGCATTGTTTATTGAAGTGGATCGGGACAACAGCGTCGAAACAGCAGTGCCCTATGGACAGACGAACTTGGGGTACGCTGCTCCTCTCATAACACTGTAAAGGATCTTGCTGATTCGGGCACAGTCACGGCCGAGAGAAAGATTGGAGCCTCCAACATATCGTCATGATACCACGCGCCAAAATACATATACCCTTGCTATATCGACACATAATTTATCCATTTCGCGATTGTATCCTATTCCATCCTCGTTTCGCACTCTGTACTTTATCGGCGGATATTTACTATTGGTACACTGTATTTTACCCTACTCGCGCCTTTGTACATGACAAGTCAAAAGTTAAAGGACATTAGTGATATCGCACTTGAGAAACATGAAAAGGCAAGACATCATGAAAAAAGCAGTAAGCAAGCAACTAGTCGTACAGAAAACAAAGAAGGATAGAAAGGAATAGATGTAGGAGCATCATACATGAGTACAACATGAAGCGCGTGTATGTGGGTGGAATTTCATTTAACACAGGGCCGGCCGATGATAAATATGAAGAGTATAAGCATATCTAATAGGCGAATATCCGGTCATGTGTAAAGTCGTTCATTTGGAGTTCATTGTTCAAAACTTGTGCCCCCTTGAAGAGATGCCATCCAGATTCTGGTCTTGTATAAGCTGCGGATTTTTAAGCAAGACAGGTAGAGTGGGAACAAGAAACACCTACCGGAAGAGCTCTCTCACCAGCTCCCTAAAGTCTATCCTCTTCTCAGCAACAAAATAGAACGTCAGCTTGCGTCGATCCCTAACTACTCTCAGTAAGATGATCCAAATTATGAAGAAGTACACACCATTGATATTCCGCATCAACCACCTCCATCGGTAATTTCTTCGCCCGAACCTTACTCTGACACAGTTGAAGAGCTTTGACTTCATCCTGGTGTTTAGATATCAATAACCTGATGTCCAATCAGTAACATCTTCCGAATCAAAAGCACAGCCAAAATACGTACTGTGTATCTTGGGGCTGAGCCTTGCCATAAATCATCTTCGGATTGATCTCTTTCTTCGTTGTCGACCCAGACCCGGCAGACCCCGGTCCACCAGGACTCAGTGGCTGCCCACCATCACTCCCCATTCCCATGCGCTCAAGCTGCTGCTTCTGGAACGCCTCCACCTCTGCAATAGTGATACTGTCATTGACGACCTTGCCCAGATCTTTCCCGCGATCTGCCTCCACGATGACAAGATCCCCAACACGTACATCCAGCGACAGTTCCGTGAGATAAAACAGATCAGTGCGGCCTGCTTTGAATTCCACGATGAAAAGGGGCCAGGAGGGTGGCACGGAGTGTAAGGGGACACCTTTACCGAGGTCACTGAGTGACGGCGCAGCATCCGAGGGTCGTCGTTGAAGTTGCGGGTAGTAGGGCTGCTGCTGCGGATTGATCAGTCGTGTACCGGTGGGAGATATCGGCGAGGGAACGTTCCCAGAGTAAGACGGGGCGCGGTTTCGCGTGTACTGGCTGTGTGTGTCCCTTGCCTGCGACGTAGGGACATACTGAATTCCTTGGCCAGGAATAAATCGCGCGGTCAGCTCCGTTTGTTGCTGCTGCTGCGATTGTTGGGCTTGATTTTGGTGACGTGTCACGGGTGAGCTGCTGCTATACGTCTCTGCGAAATGTTGATCAAGGTTGCTGCTGACTGACGGGCTGTTACCGCCCGCAGACAGGCCACCATCACTGGGAGTACCAAGCCTACGCGAAAATGAGTTAGGAATGTTCAGGTTGATGCCCTGATATGGTGTAGTCAAATCCTTGGAAGGCGGGCTTCTTGACAATGGCGCATAGATTGGAAGTGACGAAGGTTGGCTCTGCGGATATTGCGAAGAGGAAGATGGTGGAGGCTCGCTAGGATTTAAGGACAACATTCCAAGATCACTCGCAAGGTCATCGTCCGAGAGTAAAAGACCCCCGCGACCGCCGAACGACCCACCAAGATTAGATCGACTGGGTTCATCAAGGTCATTTCCCGGAACATTGAATCCGACTATGTTTCCTCGGCGTGGTTGTACGACGCTCACGCTATGCCGTCTACTCGTGGTACCACTACCTCCACCTCCATTCTCGTCACGTGGTGGGTGCATTCCAGCCCACAGTTCGCGGAATGCGGATCCATCGTCAAGCAATATCTGGCCGACGTCCCGTACAAACGGACTCATGTTCGAGATGTCCACGTTTTTCCTGTTAGAAAAGCCATTACCGACGACAGAGCCGCCGGATGGCGAAGAAGAGTGAATATTGCTAGGTGATCTACCCAATGTTCCAAGTGAACCGTACCGGCTACTGCCTGGTGGTTTAATCTCTCCATACCGTCCTGGAATATTCAGAGGATTAGATAAAAAAGATTCGTTCCAACTTTGCATCGCCGATACACCCCCTGAATAAGGGCTCCCAACGGGCCCGGGACGCGTGACAGGCGTCGCGAGGGATTGAGAACGGCTCCGGCTGTTCTCTTGACCGTGGGTTCGACCCCGAGACAACGAGGATGGGTAAATTTCATCATACGTGTCAGATAGACCTTCAGACTCGTCATCCTCAAAGGTCGACGGAAAGGCCCTTTCACGCATAGCAGAACTAAATTGTCCCTGAGACTGCGAAGAGAAAGAAGAGCTGCGTATCGGCATGGGCTGAGGCACACCTCGAGTAGGGCTCACTAATCGATGGCTTGACCACGGACTCCTGTTGCTACTCAAACTAGACGGTATGAAATGCTGCTGAGACGGCGAAGGAAAAGACTGGTCAGACGACCGAGGAGGTTGGCTGGCGGCCCTTTCTCGGATCGATCCCAAACCATTTTCAGTGGTGGGCGAGGTGGTAAATCTGTTGTGCCGATCACCGTCTTCCAACGATGTTTGCTGGTGGACTGATGACTGGAAAGACGACATCCCCAGATTACGAAGCTGTTCGTAGCGCTGAACAGTGGCCAGTTTGATATTTTTGATGAGTAATTATGATGTTGATCCTGTAGGTCGTCCTGCGGAGCGTTAAGTCTATCTTTGATGTGTCAAAAACGAACAAGAACAAAAAGAGCGTTGTTGCGTGAAAGGCTAACGCGTACACACCGAAGTTGTCTTGTTTGCCTAGTATGTCGTCAAATGTCTGGCTAATTCCGATCTAGCTAGCAGGCCAGTTTGAAGTCTACGTGACGCCCTCCCTGAATTCTACGAAGAGAAGGGCAACTAGATGAGGAGAAGGAAGAATCTATAGGTAAGGAAAACGAGATTGCGCTGGGTTCAAAACAAGAAAGACAGTGGGAGGAACTTTATGGCCAGCTGACCGCTGTGTTCTCGGCTAACCCCTGGGATCGGTCACATGCACCATTCAGTTGGCCCTCGAATCATCATCGATGCATCATTCACCAGCTGCCCTGCATGGCTTCGAGACTCCGAAATTCTCACATCGCATATTTTCTGTCATGGTGTGGTCATTGTATCATGCCACAACCCGTCAACGCCCCGCTTAAGGCTTGTTTAGAATTCGATTGCACGGAGCCAAAATCTGTCAAACTGTGTTCTTCAGCTCCAGTGTCGTCGCAAATCTGCAATTAAGAAGACATTTGACATATGCTACACTTTTAATCGGCGTCTCCCGAAAGACTTCGCGTCTGATGTGCGCTATTTAGGTAATTTGGCCGCATCTGGCTCTCTAGAAAGACTCCAGAACGGTCTTTCCCATCATTCGCTCGCATGCTCTCATGCTCCGAAATTCGCATTGCAAACTGTAATTCAAGGAACGCGCTTGTAAAGCGAGTAGATCGTCTTGAAGTGGATCAGTAATCATCACTGCATCTATAACCAAGAACTCGGATACCTCAGACATCGCGTCACCTCGACACCCACGGAGCCAAAGACCGTATAACGACTAGTGGTTAAGTTCTCATTCTCTTGAGTACACCCTCATTTGTTCAGAGTTCCCCACACTTCCACGATGGAAATATGGTTTTTGACGATGCCAAAGCCGCTTTGTTATCGATTCTCACCTGCGCTCCAACCAACTGATCAGGGCACAAGACTAGTGGGCTGACGCAATGGGCTGATATTATCGCACTGCAGGCCTTCTGATCACTTTAAATACATGAATCAATGATGTAAGATGCACTGTCCTGGGAGTAGTGGTTCTAGTTTCTAAAATAACTTGGATCCGAGAGTTACGTGACTAGTTGTGAAATGCGAAGCTCCTATCCCAATTTACAGGTGTTTCGAGCCCAGAAGTGCACTAGGGGCCTTGATAAGAATAAATGAACAATTTTGCCTCCGCGAGGATCGCTGGGCATACTTGGTGCCCGACTTGATCTCAGACCACGACATACTATTCTTTTAGGAGTTACGTGTCTTCTTATTACCTGCAGTCTCTTCGTGGATGTTACTCTTTTCCTGTAACAGCAAGTTTGTTCACACCATTGTCTACATCTCCATCATTGTACTGGATTTGTGTTTGTTGTGTTGTCCATTCTGTTGGTACGGGGTGGGATGTCGTATATTTTTAGCTCAGCCAGACTGCCAATCTAGCTTCATTGAACAGACTTGGACACTGGTGGTGGTGTCGCGACGTATGACGCCACGCTCAAGATCTTTCAATCCTCGGTGATTGACTAAAATTATCTGAACTTCTGGATCTGCGATGTTCTCATGATATGTACTGTGTGAAACTAATGACGCACGTTCCGTGGCTGACTGCTATGCCCTCGAATACTGTCTGTATTGTGCAATCTCGAATTGGACAACTTTCATTCCTCTCCAAACTTGTGATGATCATCACAAGCCGCAACGGACTCTTGTTAGGAGTTGAGAGGCTAATTCGAGGTTGCAGCCAGTCAAAGCTGCACCGAGGTAACAGGAAGACTGGGTACCTCTGGATATACGTCAGGGTGGAATGGTGGATATGAAATCAGCCTGCAGAGGTCTGCTAATTTACCAGTTGGATCACGAGTGACGCTCTGAAGTGAATCTTCTATAGCCCCACCGTGATTTGGACTCGAGCATTCCTTCCGTAGGGGTTGGGACAACATCGACTCCACAGCCTGTAAGTTTACATGCTGATGACAGCACATCATATGTAGTATATATACTACCATCCGTGGGAACTTTCTTCACGAATAGGTGCGACCTCAGAATTCGTCTGGGCGATGTTTCGTGATTATTTAAGAGAGTAACAGACAATGCTCGTCAGAAATCCGTGTCTTGGAAGGGCGGACGAAGGTGGTGGAGGGAAGTGATTGTGGCGTATCACGTTGATATGAATCTCGTCGCTTAGCAAGGTCTAGGATCAGGGTATATACTGCCGTCAGTGGGGCTCATGTTACACAGGCTTATCTTCCAAGATGTCCTAGAGTGAAAACTAGCAAATTAAGCATTTTCTTTCCAGTAGGGACACAAGTACTGGTACTGCCCAGCAGACAGGCTATTATTCTGGAATATGGCGTCCTGTTCACACCAGGCTTCGAAGATGTATTCTTTCGGCCTCGCTGAGACTCGACATAGAGACAATGGCAATCTCCGATATCTGGTCCAGCGGAAATTAGGGGCTTTTGTCGTGAAATATGACACGGGATTAGATTTCAGGGCAAGTTGATTCAAGATCCAGGCGATTTAGACTGGACACTACCGGTGGAGCAACCCAGGATTGTTTGCGGAATGTTCCGAGCTCAACATCACCAGTTGTCGAATGTCCACTATCATGGACCGGTAGCCTCGGATTTTCCCTTCAGTCTGCAGCAAAATCGAACTTCTCAACGAGAAATCTTTAGCTCTTGATCGTATCGTCCGACGGATAGACGCCGTCAGCAGTGCTCGACACATGCAGGAAGCCATTTGAGGTATCAACAGGGGAAAATACTAAAAGTAAGGGTACTACTCATCACTATCTTTGCCCTTTCAACATCTTCAGAAAGAAAGCCTTCAGTATCTACCTCAACTTGAGCGTCCTTGCGCATGTCCCATGGCTTAGTTGGTTACGGCGTCCGACTGTTAGTCTCTCAATCGGAAGATCGAGAGTTCAAGTCTCTCTGGGACAGGTGATCTGTGCTTTGCATACTTTTTCCTTCTTTTACAAATTGTTGCATCAACGAGGACGAGCATGTGTGAAGATACATATGTGTAATTGCTCATAGAGCATGAAGAGTGCGATTGTGGGTCAGAGTCAGGCACACGGTGGCGTATCCACTAAACCGCAACAAGTTCGAATCACAAAAACTACGATCCCGGCGTGACTATCTGCTCCATCAAAGATGAAGGTTCCTCCGACCTTTGGGATAATGATACATCATCTGTCTGTATCATGACTCTGTCTCCATCCGGTGAAGAAAAACTCGGTCTAGTCTGGATGGAAGCGTGGCTTCTAGTGCTAATGAACATCCTTTCGTCCGGCCCGGCTTGGCCCCGAAGCCGCCGGCTGTGTCTGACTTGACGGCTGGGCCGAGCCGCCGTCAAACCTGGCTCTGGCTCGGCTTGGCCCAAGCCGCGGCTTTGAGCCAGGACTGATTGTGCGTGCTCAAGTGCTATTTTAGTATCCACGCTGGACTTTATTGACTAAATAAACATGAAAAGGGTAAATAAAAGGCCCATGTGGATCCAAACCTGGAGTATACGAATTGCATACGATTTGTAGTGATACATTGAATTTCTTCCATTCACCAACTTGAACTTTTGGTGACTACAGACCTCGAAATGATGACCCGCAGGGGGCCGCCGGCTTTGGAAGGAAATAGATCAATCAGAAGAGTCTGTCTCAACCAACGAGGTCTTGATTATCATGAAGTGAAGTCGTATGTCCCATAGTTGAGCAAACAAATCGACTCGGACGGCTGTGCATGGTAATGAAAACGGGAACATTGAACAAACCACAGTCATTGAATGTCATGATGTATACAGGGTGACGATGGTATGTCGAGCTGTCAATTATCCGCAGTCCACGAAGGACAGGCTCCAGATGGACGCTCGGCTGCAAATTGCAAGATACATTCAGACCACAGCACAAGCGATCGGGAAACAAGATCATAAATCACTTCAATTGTCCAATATAATTGAGGGATTTTTGTAGACATCTCAAGTAGAAGAACCACAGAATATAGAGAGATCAAGAATGTCCGAATTACAATTGATTTCAACTGTCCAACATCACAAGCCAAACTGTGCCTCGAGATCACTGATAGTGGAAAGCAACGTCGAAGTTAAGCCACACTGCGAATCTACAAGTGACGCATAGGTGAAAGAAGGACCAGTCGGGTTGATGAGACCACCAATCAACGCGAGGGTGGGCGTGAATGGTGAATATCCTGGCCAGCCGAGGTTGAGTAGCCCCTGTTTAGGAT